>VYZU01085008.1:50083-63067 GCA_013401355.1 Ceyx cyanopectus
TTTTTTTTTTTTTCCTCTCTCTGTTCCTTCCAGAAATTAATTCCTTCCTCTCCCAGCAAAACGAAAAAGGGGATGGATAGAGACAGCAGTACTTCGGGTCTAGGGTGGGCGGCATCCCCCGCCAGGCTGCTTTTTTTCTCAGCTCCCCACGACTCCGTGCAGCCCCTGGCCCATGTGCCACCTTCGGGTCCTGGCAGCGTGGCCGGAATACCTGTTACAAATAGCAAATGATGTCTTTCTCCCCCCACCTTGCCTCCCCCCTCACCCCGCACATGGCTTCGTGACATTATTCCGGGGGGGATGATCATTACCTCAATGGCCGAGCCGGGAGCCAAGGAGAAACGCGGTCGTCACGAAGGAGTGACATTATTAAATATCTCGCGTGTCTTGGCTTTTGACCCGGTTCCTTGATGCTCCTTCCCCCGCCGCTCGCCCCACGGATCTGCCCGCAGAGGCCAAGCCCGGGCTCTCCATCCCGCCGCTTATTTCTAAGAAACTCCCAGCAGCTGCAGACACGCTAACTCGGAGAAAAAGATGATGGGAAACATCCAGCAAACTTCTCTACGCCCGCTGGTTTCCCACCCAGCGGAATCCAGTAAAAACAGAACAATCTTGTAGGAAATACCCGGAGCTTCTTGCTGGCCAGGGAAATACCTTTTTTTTTCTTTTTTTNTGGTTCCCACAGATCCTCTCCCTTCGCTCCCATCGGCAGCGGGCACGTCCAGACCGGGAGAACGCGGAAAAAACCCGGCGCAGGCGTCGAGGCGGCAACAAAGCCCAGAAAAAGACCATTAAATACAATTAAATTAATTAAATGCAATGCAGCTGGAGAGGGGCTGTCCCGCTGGTGAACACCAACACTCCCACCCCCCCTCCGCTCGTCTGTCCCGCACCCCTCTGCCGCCGGCGCTGCCGGGACGGGAGCTGAGTGCGCGGCGGGAGCTCCCCCGGTGCCTCCGCCTCGTCGCTCCCGTGTAGCCCCGGCTGTAAAAGGGGGTTTCCTCGGCTTCCCCATCCCTGACGCCCTCCGGGCCCGGGGCTGAAAGTCCTCCGGCGGCCGTGAAGCCTCTCTATCCACGGCACGTTTGCTGGAGGGTGCCGCGCTATAGGGAGAGGGAGGCAAGGAAGGAAGGAGGGCAGGGAAGTGGACGGGGGGGTGGGGGGGGGGGGGNCGGCATCTCTGGGTTTCAGACCCCTAACCCTTTTTGCAGCCTGGTCGCTGCCTACCTGAGGTGGAGCAGAAATGCAGCTGCACTGTGGGGAGGGATAGCGTGTAACCGAGGACCAGACTTTTGCATCCTCTCGGTAAGATCGCGGGAGCGGGCTCGGCGTTGCATTCCGGCTGACTCAAGGAGGGCCAGAGCAGCAAGATGCGCTGCATAACCGGCTCTCTTTATTTATCATTTTTTCCTTCCTTTCTTCCGTCCCTCTTCCCTCTAGAAACTCGCCTTTTACTCCAAAATGCAAGAAGCCCCGGAGAGCAGCAGCAGCGCCAGCACCAGCAGCTCCTTCTCCAGCCACCCCGCGGCCAGCATCAAGGAGGAGGACTGCAGCCCCGAGAAGGAGCGACCCCCGGAGGCAGAGTACATCAGTTCCCGCTGCGTCCTTTTCACCTACTTCCAGGGGGACATCAGCGCCGTGGTGGACGAGCACTTCAGCCGGGCTCTCAGCCAGCCCAGCAGCTTCTCTCTTGGCAGCGCGAAGGCGGCGCGGAACGCCGGCTCCTGGCGGGGTGAGCTCGCAGAGATGCGCGGAAGGGCGCGCAAGGATGCGGGGGGTCCCCCTCGGAGCACCCTCACGCAGTAGGAAGCCCCTGGGACACGGCTGTGCCCTACCGGGAGCTCCAGGAGGCTTGACCTTTTAGGAGGAAAAAAAAAGAAAAGAAAAACCAGGGGAAGTGTCCTGGGGGTCGTCGGGGGACTTTTATACCTTTATATGGCAGGAGATTTACCTAGTGGGGACTGCAAACTGGGCGTGGAGGGACCCCCTTACTGTGGCTAGCACCTCCCCTGCTGACCCTCCTGGGGCAACTTCAAGTTTAGCGTGGTGTGGTGGTCAAAGATGGGGAAGAAGGCAAAAAGTAAATGTGGGAATTTTCCCCTTACATGTATCACCACCCTGGTTGCTGCTGCAGCAGAGACAAGGACCCTAAATTTCTGAAAATGGGGACTTTCAGACCTGCCTAGTGTGGTGGCAAGGCTGGGTGCACAGCTGATATGCTGTTCTCTGTAGTCACACTCAATTCACCTCGATCAGGCCAGGGGGGTTACCCAGGGCAGAGGGGAATTAGGAGAATTAGGGTAGCCACTTCTTTTGGGTCAGTTTTGGGGATCTTCCCTCATAAGGCTGCCTGCCCATCTGAGACACAATTTCCTTGCCATGAACTGCTGTCATATTTCATGGACAAAAGGTATTCAGCACTGGAATTGATGACAGGAGAGGAGAGTTCTCTCATAGGAGAGGAGAGTTTCTTTTTTCTCCTGAGTAATGCCAGAGTGCAGAGCTGATATACCTCTCTGGCAGACATGTGTCAGGAACATCTTTTTATTTGTCTCGGGAGCAGTGTGCATTCCCAATTAATAAAGCATAATGTCTATCTGTGCTATTAATAATCATTAGTCCTTCTTGCACATTGCTTACCTGGCAAAATAACGTGAGGTCCTTGTCCTTTCCCTGCCAACCTGCACAGATTCTTTTCCCCAAATACACATTAAGAGAAACCTGGAGCAAATAGTTCCAGTTTCATGGAACCTAGCCCTGGGCTAGGTGTGTTGGATATTGTCAGGGGAGCTGCACTCCATGATCTTTAGAGGTCCCATCCAACACCTAATATTCTGTGATTCTATGATATTTAGCTGGAGAGGAATCTGTGCTTACCGAGAGCAGTTCCTTGTGTTTGGCAGTTTGGGAATGCGCTGGTTTGGGGGGATCTGGGGCGGGGCAGAGCCCTAGGGAAAGGAGATCAGGTCTTGCTGGTTGTGCTGATTTCTGCCTTGCCTTTCTCTCCTGCTTCCTCCACGCAGACGGCTCCTTTCCGATGAGCCAGCGCAGCTTCCCGCCATCCTTCTGGAACAGCACGTACCAGCCCTCCTCAGTCCCAGCCACCCTGGGCAGCCCCCTGGCAGCCGCTGCCCACAGCGAGCTGCCCTTCGCCGCCGCCGACCCCTACTCGCCTGCCTCTCTGCACGGCCACCTGCACCAGGGCGGCCCCGAACCCTGGCACCACGCCCACCATCACCACCACCACCACCACCACCACCCCTACATCGGGACACAGAGCACCGCCTACCCCCGCCCTGCCGCCATGCACGAGGTCTACGGGCCTCACTTCGACCCCCGCTACGGTTCGCTCCTGGTGCCCACAGCCTCCGTCCGGCCGCACCGCCTCACCCCTGCCTCCGTACCCACGCCAGTCAGCCCCCCTTGTGAACTGGGCAAGAGCGAGGCAGGTGCTGCCTGGACCACGCCAGGATCCTTCCCCGGTGCAGCGGGGGACATGGCACAGAGCCTCGGCCTCAATGTGGATGCAGGTAAAGAGCTGCCCTTCTGGGTGTCTCAGCTCAGCTGGCACCCCTGACCCCTGCCTGCTTCACACCATCCCTAGAGAAGGGACCACTAGTGATGGGGTGACCAGCATGCTGCTGTGGGGTGGAAACTCCATGAGAAACACCCAATCTCTGGCCTGGGTGCCCTTCTTGGGGCTCTCAGGCCAGGCAAGGGAGGAAGGGGAGAGAGAACAGGACAGGACACCACATCACCCTCACGCAATATGCTTTGAATTTCTGGCACCTGCAAACATGACCTGAGGGTACAGGTTGCTTTGAGGTACCCCTCAAAGGTACTGGCCCTGGTGTTACCCTTGCCTTGAGCAAGGAGACCTGGGAGGAGGACGGAGATACCACAAAGGTCACCACTTGGCTTCCTCCACGGAATGCCCAGAGGGCAGGAGTGTGGGTGGCCTCAGCAGAGATTTCTAGATTCTCATAGGTTTGTGCACTACCTCCTCTCCTTACTTATTCTTGCTGCCCAGTTTTTGAGAGGAAAGACCAATTACGTTTGCAGAGGTGCAGTGGTTTTCCACTGGTAACCCTGTGCCTGAGCCTGGAGGTAAAGCTGTAGCCATAGTGACAAAAAGGTGACAGAGGCACAGCCAGCTTCTGGGTCAGTGGTTGTGGAGGCAAGAAAAGATCTCTCTGGAGTCAGTTTTTCGTGCTTCATGTTGGGTTTTCACAACCACAAATGGCTGCTTACAGCTGCCTCACTTTAGGCAGGATGAATGTGTGCCTATCTCCATTCTAGCCTGGGCTCTTCTCCTTGCTTCATGGCCTTCTGGGGCTCTGGGCAGTCTATGATTTAGCCTCATTCTCTGATCTCAGCCTGAAGAAATGCAGTTTGTCTTTCTCTGTCCTTAAATGCCTGTACCTATTTTTTCTTCTTCCCTTTTTTTTCTTCTCCGTTCTCAGGTTTGCAGCCTCAGGATAAAAGCAAGGATCTATACTGGTTTTAGAGCTGTCCTTCACTCTTCTTCCCCTGGCTCTCCCCTGTAGATCTCTGCCTGTTAGAAACGGTGGCATTCCGAGCTGAAATCGGGTCAGTTTGTAACAGCTTCTGATCTTGGTTTGCAGCTCGCCGTTACTCCTTCTGTGGTGGATCCCTTCTGAGCTGATGTGCAGACTCAAAGACTCTCAGATCTCCCCTTTGCCCTTTTCCAAGCCCACCACCACGGCCCTGTGGCTCGGGGAAAGACAACAGGACTTAAAAAGACCTGGCATTACAAGCACAGTACTTTAGATTTATTTCGAAGAGGAAAATCCTTCTGCTGCAAGAGGAGAGCCAAAGACATTGAACTTCTATTTAAGCAGATCCCACAGCCAAAATTGCAACCAGACTACTCTAAAAGAGTTAAAAGACATTACGAATGGTGATGCAAAACCACTGGCCTTCATACAGGGGGCAAAGGAAACTGTGGTCGGATTTTTTTGGTGGTGTGAATATTTTTTTTTTATGTCAGTGAAAATCACTTCTCGAACGCAAACATGGGAAAGCTACTTAGCAGTTTGGAACTCGATTTGTACTTTACATTAACAAAGTGTAAAAGGAGAAGAAACTGGAACTCGCAAATCTTTTTGGACTATCAAGGAACTGGTCAGATTTTTTTCAGCTTCGTGGTTGTGAGTGGCAAGTGTCCGTCCAGGGCCACCTGCCCTGGGCTTACAGAGATGCAGCTGTTCCATGCACAACTGCTCAGAGCCCAGAAAGCCTAAAACCAAGGTGGCACTTCTCAGAGTTTGGCACAACATTTGCGTTGGATATAGAACAGTTGTTTGGTTGTGCTCTTTTGTTTGGGTTTGGGTTTGTTTTCAAGGAACAGTTTCTGGTGAAAAGAAACCCCTGCTAAAGCAGGGGGAGGAAGGAAATTTTGTGAAGGATGGCTCACCCTCAACCCAACAGCCTTTAAGGGAAAACACCAGCAAAGGCATGTGATGGACAATAGGTCTGAGTTGCCTCTAACATTTCTCTTTGTCTACTTGTTGATGTCATTTTGTCACTTTAATAGTTTTGTTGTTTATTTTATTTTATTTTTTTCTTATTTTGGTTTGGTTGGTTGGTTTTTTTTTTATTGAAGGGGGGGAATATCTAATTTAACATTAGAAAAGCTGCATTAAAAGTATATCCTTCTTTCACCCTGTGTGGTTCTATGAAGAGTTAAAGCTAACCAAGAAAAATAAAGCCAACTGGAAACTTCAGGATGAAATAGGAAAAATACCTGTCATGTGGATGGAGTTGTTTTATGACTTTGCATTAAAGCTAAATAGAAATCCCTGTAGCTGAAAATATTGTCTTAGTGAGTAAAAAATATGATGATAAATGCAAAAGATAGGAAAATACAAGGTCATTGCAATGTTCCATTTCAGTGTACAGTGTATCTGTAAATGGGTTAAAGTAAGAGGGCTACCCCATATTAACAGATGCTTCATAAAACTAATAGAAGTGGGGACTGTAGTGTTTAGCATTGCTATTGCACTGGTAAAATTAAAATGCTATTATAGGATGATGAATAATTAGTGAAATGGTGCAGAAATTACAATTATCCCATACTTAAAAGAGGACTTTTTTTTTTTTTTTTTTACAGGCACTGTTTTACAAACACTACCATGTTTTGTTTTTTGGGGTTATTTTTTTCTTTATGTTACGTCTTTGAAGCCTGACAAAGTTTGATGCATGTAAGAAAAGAGTCCTAACATTACTGCACTGAGTCTAGATGAAGCAATAGAAAATGGACTTTTTTAATGGAGTTTTTACCTCCCAGGACTCTCATGTAATCTGGCATGATGCTGACCATGTCAGAAATGGAGCTGTGAATAACCCAAACTAGTTTCTCTTAGGTTTCAGTTCAGCAATAACTCCATTTCTGGGAAAGAATAGGAGTCTTAGTAGTAAAGAGTATGATAAAGCAGCATGAGTCAATACTATGAGATGCTGGCAAGGAGCAACATGTGCAGACCATCCCTGGCCAGAGCTTGGTAAATGGCAGGAGGTCACTTGCCATGATTCCTTCAGCCAGACATATCCCTGAGCATTTCATTTCCAGCCAGCCTCCAATTAGCCAGAACCCAGACAAGCTGTAAAGGGCAAGGGAAGGACTCCAGAATTGATATTGCTGGTTAAACTAAAAATGTTCTGAGGCATCTATCAAGAAAGAAGGCAGCAGCATTTTGCAGGAGAAAAGTAACTAAAAATGGCATTTAACTTTATTTCTGCAGGAGCTTGGAGATAACAGGATCATTCTGTGAGCATTTGCCTGTGGGGTTTTTTATCCTGTTTTAAAATATCATCTTTTTAAAAAAGAGTAATCTGGCTCTGGCATCTGTCATTGGTTGTGCTTCTTTTTTTCCATTGTTTCCTTTCTTTTCCCTTTCTGTCTTTCTGTCTTTNGTCTGTCTGTCTGTCTGTCTGTCTGTCTGTCTGTCTGTCTGTCTGTCTGTCTTTCTGTCTGTCTCCCCCCTCTCCTCTGCAATTCATGGCTGGGCCCTGAATATTCAGAAATATTAATGTAAGCAAAACCCAGTTCTTCACTGGCATTTAAAATCTACATTTTGACTGTGAATATTTTCAAGTGTGAGAATTTACTCAATGAATGCATGAATACTGGTTTCAATATTTGTTCTCCAGTTACTCCTTGACTGACTGGGACAAAAGAACAACCAGCTCCCAACCTGTCCATGCAGAGTCCAGGGAAGGAGGCAGAAGACCAGGATCTGCTGCAGAGCACAGCAGTATTGGGACAAGCAAGAGTTACTCTCTGTTGTCCAGTGACTGCAGTTTGTGGGTGCTTGCAAAGTGAATTCTCTGCATATTCACTGCAGATATTTATTTCCCATTTTGAAAGTGAAAATTAGGAAAGCATGAAGAAATAGCATTTAAATGAGCTCTAATGTTAACAGTGATCTGAAGAATGGAATTGGGGATGGGACATAGTAATTGTGGTCACAGTCCTCACTGTATTTTAATTAGGCTTTTACTTCAGTATAGTCACAGTTACAAGAAGGCAGCTCAGAACTCTTGGACACGAGTCCACACACTTAGAGTCTAATGTTTGAGAGCTTTAGGGTGACATTGCTTGCTTCCCACCTCCTTTTCCTGTGGGTTTCTGTAGGAGAGGAAGAAGAGGAGAGGGTGAGAGGCTGAGCAATCAATCCCCTGTGCCTCCCTTGGGCTTTGTGCTGCCAGTCTCTGGGGGAATTATCTGCCCTGTCTCCTCCTTGGGTCAGGAGGCACTGCTATCCCTTCTCGCCTTCCCTTTGAAGTCCTATTTAGGTTGTCCCTATGACAAGCTCCAGCGAGGGCTTAAAGGTTGGTCCCTTCATAGAAGGGAGGAAAATGCTGCTGATGGCTTTGGATGCACCACGGTTTTCTGATTGGCAGTTCTCGTGCATCTTTTTCTGGGCAAGGGTTGTAATTAACATGCCCTTCTGATTACAGACGGGTGAAGCAGCTCCTCTGGGGGATTGTGGTGTCCTGGCTGGCTTCCCTGGCCCGCCACCCAGAGGAGCAGTTGCAGCAGGAGTGATTGTGTAGGCTCGGCAATTTGGCATAGGGAAATGTTGAAAGAAAAAGGAAAAGAAAAAAGAAGAAAAAGAGAAAAAAAAAGAGATAGAAAAGAAGAGAGAAAAGAGAGAGAGGAGGGGGAAAAAAGGGAGGAGGAAAAAAGAGAGAGAGGAGGGGGAAAAAAGGGAGGAGAAAAAAAGAGAGAGAGGAGGGGGAAAAAAGGGAGGAGAAAAAAAGAGAGAGAGGAGGGGGAAAAAAGGGAGGAGAAAAAAAGAGAGAGAGGAGGGGGAAAAAAGGGAGGAGAAAAAAAGAGAGAGAGGAGGGGGAAAAAAGGGAGGAGAAAAAAAGAGAGAGAGGAGGGGGAAAAAAGGGAGGAGAAAAAAAGAGAGAGAGGAGGGGGAAAAAAGGGAGGAGAAAAAAAGAGAGAGAGGAGGGGGAAAAAAGGGAGGAGAAAAAAAGAGAGAGAGGAGGGGGAAAAAAGGGAGGAGAAAAAAAGAGAGAGAGGAGGGGGAAAAAAGGGAGGAGAAAAAAAGAGAGAGAGGAGGGGGAAAAAAGGGAGGAGAAAAAAAGAGAGAGAGGAGGGGGAAAAAAGGGAGGAGAAAAAAAGAGAGAGAGGAGGGGGAAAAAAGGGAGGAGAAAAAAAGAGAGAGAGGAGGGGGAAAAAAGGGAGGAGAAAAAAAGAGAGAGAGGAGGGGGAAAAAAGGGAGGAGAAAAAAAGAGAGAGAGGAGGGGGAAAAAAGGGAGGAGAAAAAAAGAGAGAGAGGAGGGGGAAAAAAGGGAGGAGAAAAAAAGAGAGAGAGGAGGGGGAAAAAAGGGAGGAGAAAAAAAGAGAGAGAGGAGGGGGAAAAAAGGGAGGAGAAAAAAAGAGAGAGAGGAGGGGGAAAAAAGGGAGGAGAAAAAAAGAGAGAGAGGAGGGGGAAAAAAGGGAGGAGAAAAAAAGAGAGAGAGGAGGGGGAAAAAAGGGAGGAGAAAAAAAGAGAGAGAGGAGGGGGAAAAAAGGGAGGAGAAAAAAAGAGAGAGAGGAGGGGGAAAAAAGGGAGGAGAAAAAAAGAGAGAGAGGAGGGGGAAAAAAGGGAGGAGAAAAAAAGAGAGAGAGGAGGGGGAAAAAAGGGAGGAGAAAAAAAGAGAGAGAGGAGGGGGAAAAAAGGGAGGAGAAAAAAAGAGAGAGAGGAGGGGGAAAAAAGGGAGGAGAAAAAAAGAGAGAGAGGAGGGGGAAAAAAGGGAGGAGGAAAAAAGAGAGAGGAGGAAAAAAGAGAAAGAGAGGGGAAAAAAATAAAAGGAGATAACCTTAGCCATTCGTGATAATTCCTATTCCTCATAATTAGTGAGGACACTGAACTTGTTAGTGCAAATTGTATCAGAGTCACTGGGATGAGATGTCTCCCTCCTCTTGCCCCCTGCATCAGGACCTGTGGGAGATGGGGAAGGTGCTGGAGGAGCCAGTGCAGGGTGCAGGTCTCTGGACCCTGCTGCTGTGAATGAGAACCTCCTTTTGCTGTGCTTGACTACACAGGATGACCAAGGACTGGAGTGTTTTTTTAGAGATGTTTGTTTATTTACAGAATAAACAGATTTAGGCTGTTTATTTACAGAAATGGTAATGGCAGGAAAAGCACCAAACAGGAGAGCTGTCCCATTAGTAGATGCAATACCACACTGGATGTTATTGAGGGTGCCCCATCTCCCCACTGCATGGTGCATTTCCTCCTGCCCCACCTGGGCCAGGTAAGGCTGCAGGGCACCCTCCTCATTCATCACACCCTCCCTGACTTCTTAATTTCTCCTCTTCTTGACTTCTCAGCTCTGACACTGCCTGCCTGTCATTCCCTCTCTGTTCTGCTGTTCTCACTCTTCCCTCCTGCACTTACAATTCTGGCTCCACACTGCAGCAATGAGGTGCAAAGGAATGGTGTTAGGAGGGACACCTACTTTCCAATCAATGTGGTTTGCATGGAGTTGAAACAACACTATTTCTATGATAAACAGAACTGGGCAAATATATATATATATATTCCAAAAGAGCCATCACATTGGCTTCAGCCTTGCACCACACCCCTGTAGTAGGAATCCCTGATTTGGTGAAAAAAAATCCATTTATTTTTTTTTTCCACAAGCTGAGTCCTAAAGTGCTGTGCCAGTCTCAGTTGCACGCAGGCACAAATGATTATTCTCTCTTGACAGACCTGCACAGCTCCCTCCTTGTATTTAACTGCAGTCCCTGTGAGCTGGATCAGAAAAGAGACACTTGATAGCTGCTGTTTCCGTGGTTGAAATATTTGTGAAGTTAGCGCATAATCTGAAAGCAGAAGCTAATAAATTATAGGGTGCTAATTGGGGCCGGAGTGGAGCCGTCAATCATATTATCCTAAACACACAGAGACCCTCATAACCTAAAAAGGCAAGAAAGGCTCCAGGAACAGCTCCCAGTTGTCACTAGCCATGACCTCCACTTCGGAGAGAGCACAGAGAGTCGAGACAGAGAGTTTATTCTGCTAAGAAAATGCAAATCCCGTGTTTAAGAGGACGCTTGTATTTGGTTTTGTTTAGCCTCTTTGGGAGTGTATTTCCCAGGCTACTTTAGTGCTTTGCTTTGTCACTTACCTTGCCATTCTTTCAATTTTGGGGAAAAAAAAATGTGTAAATCAGATAATCTGCAGATTTTATTTTTGCATAGTCCTTTGAGTAACAGGAATAAGTTTTTAGTCACAGTCCAGACTTTTTTGCATATAGGCCTTTCTCTTAAAAGCCACCTTCCACTCACATTTCTTTTTTTGCTTCTCATTCCCCAGAGGCATATATACTACTTTGAAGTTGCAGGAGTCCATGAGCTGAATCAAAACACAACTGTGCAAAAACAGCAGCAACAGAACACTGTAACTCTAGTAATGTTGTCAAAAACTTTTCTTATATTGCTTTAATCGAGATAAAATATTTCACTAATCATATAATATCAAATGGAATCAAAGAATTCTGAGGAAATTTTTAGTAACAGTTTTCCTCAGAGATTCATTACTATATGGAGACAAGCAGGTATTTCAGAAAGCATTCCCTGGAGAAAAGATCTGAAAAGAATTAGGAGCAACCCAAAACTGAGGAGTGGGAAAACTTGATTTTGGTGGCAATAAGACAACTGCAGCAGCCCTGACAGCTGAGCTGCAGGGGGTGACACCTGACCCGCTTCTTAGTGACCACCTAAACTTACTGCTGCAAGATCACATGATTAAATGCACAAAGACTACTAAAAATATTTCTAAATGTGGTGGTTTTCCCTCATTTTTGATGTCTGTGTTAATTATTTAATGCTGGCCTTGAATAGTGCCAAGTAGGGCCAATAGTCCTTTCTCAGCTTGCTTCTGTGCATGGAAGGGATGAACCAAGAGCCATATCTGAGTGAAGTAGGGCAGAGAATGTGTTTGACAGCTGACTGTGATTTATCAAGGCCAGTAATTTATTTTTTTTTTAGTAGATTCAGGAGAGGATAATTCTTTAAGCAACAGACTCAACAAATATGGAGTGATACCTCTGTTAAGAAAACCAAGACTATGTCAGCAAGCAAACAGAGGAGAGCATGAAGCTGGTAAGGTCCTAACTGAAGAATATAAGGTCACACTGAGTAGGTTTCCATCCTTGGGAATGTGATGAAGTCATCATCATAATTTGATTATTTCAAATATAAAAAGGTGTGAAAGAAGAGGAAACTGCAGTTTCTTACTGTACTGCATAGGACAACAAAGCTGTTTCAGTGGCTTTAATGAGCACTGAGTGACTTGTACTGTCAGGGAAGAGAGGAAAGAAAAAGAAAGGAGGAAAAAGAAGATCCAGGTAAGTCAATAACGTTGCAGAAGGAACTGGTATCCAGACAGAAAGTGGCTATTTTTCAGCTCCATTCTTACCATAAAAGATAGAAGGCAGTGATGAACGTCCTCCAAATGGAAGATGTCACCTGAAGAAGTAGTTAACACATTATAAAAAAGGTTATTTTATACCATGGTATCAGTCATATCACTGGCAATAATGACAATATTTTGGCATCATCACTTGGCTTTGATGCACTGGGTTTCTGGTTATTTATTAGACTTAAAACATAATGTCAGTTAGAGGTGCCAAGTGTCATTATAAATAGAGCCATGATCGTTTGAAAAATCCACCTGGTATGCAAGCTCCTGCAACTCACTCTGGTGTATGTATGTAAAAAAAACTTTCAAGAATCAATTAAGTTAAATTATGCATGCATGTGAAGTCATCTAGGTGTGGTGACTACAGAACTGGCATCTTAGCCTTTTCTAGATAGAACATGCTACTGGTTAGTAAATGATACTCATGTTTAAATTATTGAAATGGAAGGGATGTCTGTACAATCATTCAAGCAGCACTAGAAGAGGAAGGAAATATACAGTATTTATCTTTCACTCATGGTCTGGTGAGCATAATAAAGTGCTGCAATTGTTGTTAGCAAACCTGATTTTACACCTATTTGTAGATGAAGAAAAAATATTTATCTAATTATGAACTGCTTAAATGAGCTCTCAATTTCTGTTTCATTTGAAGAAAATGGTCAAGCCCTAAATCTCTATTTATTTATTATTATAAGAGGATGATGAACATTACAAAGGGAAAGCTAAAGCAATGTAAGGAAACTGGACTGTCTAGACTGACAGAACAACCTCTGTGCAACTCAACAGTCAAGATGACTGCAAGAATTTGTTTAAATAGTGAAATAGAGCATCCCCAGCAGTGGACAACCCAGTCACTCTTCTTCATTTGTTTCCTGGTTTAGAGTTCATAAAAACAGAGCAAGAATTTAAGCTACCTTTTCAATATGTAATATCTTGTTTGTGCAGAGTGAAGCTAGATTTCAACAGGTTTTTTCTGTTCATGAGCAAGTTGGTCCCTTCTTTGACACAGCGTACTTATACTCCTTTTTTTTTGGAAGGA
>VYZU01085013.1:0-11146 GCA_013401355.1 Ceyx cyanopectus
TTTTAAGGAATTTCCACAAAGTAAAATTTATGAGTTACATGTTTTTTGATCAGTGCATAAGTCCCACTGCAGTGATTATCAATGTGTCCATTGGGCAAAGGAGTTGCACTTGTCTGCACAAAAACAATGCCCAGTGTGCTTATGGTACACATAAGGCGCAGGACTCAAGTGATCTTAATGGCCTATAGAAACATGAATTACGTTAGGTACAATCTAGGTGTGGCAAATTAGCAGTGAGTAAGGAGACTGACTCTACAAGTCAGATGCAAGGACTAGATGTGTCTGGTAAATATCACACTTCCAATGCCTGTGCTGTTAAATTCAACATATGCAGAATAAATCCAGGTCACTGCACATGCATGTTTGAGTCAATCTACACATGTGCAGTAGCTACTTGTCCAGTCTGCCAAATATCAAGAAATTCTCAGTAGACAAAAGGCTTACATCTTCTGTTTGTGCTCAAAGTTTCCAGGGAAACCAGACACAAAATAATCTCATGAAGAAGACACAACTCAGAAACGCTACTGGATGACAAACTAGCTGTGGATTTTAAACAGGACCTTCTCAAACCACAGTGGGAGCAGATGACTACAATTCTGTGAACCTTTCTTATGGCTAGGATTATATGGACAATTTTCAAGACCCTTGAAAGTGAAAACACCACTTTAAGAAGCAAACAAGCAATTTTAAAAATTAGCTTTCTTACATCAACACACTAAGTTGTTTCAGTCACGCTTTATAAGTAGAACTGAGCTGTCAAGTAATTTTGTCAATCCTCTTGATTTCTATGCTACTAAATAAAAAGAGAAGGTGTTTGTTACAAGGGACATTCTGTTTGAGACCAAAGAAATCCATATACTGTGAGTCCCAAGCAATAAAGATTTCATCTAAATCATTATGAAATAGGGTCAGATGTTTGGCTGTTGGATTTACCTTTGTATGCATCACTAGATCATTGAATCTCAGTGGTTCTGATATCCTAAATAAATAATCACAAAACATGCTAAATAAAATATTAACAGAAGGTCTACATAAGAGAGTTACAGGAGTGAGCCAACATCTATAACAGATGCATTAAAGAAATAATGCTGATAGTAGAGGGATCTTTTGTTTATTAAACAAAAGCATAACATTATCCAATGACTGGAAGCTTTAGCTGGACAAATTCAAATTAGTAATTAGGTTGGGTAATTAACCATTGGAATAATTTATCTAGGGATCTGGTATAATACTTATTGTTGACAGTCCTTAAATTAAGATTGGATATCTTTCTAATAGATATGGCTAGCTCAACCAGCAACTCCTGGTCTTGATGTAGGGGTTTTATACAACAGGTTATATTAGAAGTGCATCATAATCTGGATTTAATTTCTGTGAATATATCCAACACTGTTACTCAGGCAAAAAGCTCTGGCAGAAGAGTAGTAGCATCTTAAACCACTAGAGGCACTTGCTCTCAGAACAAGTATTGGAGAACTTTAGGATATTCTAGGATTTATTTTTCTTTCCCCCTCTAAGGCATTTTATGCAATATTTTTAAAGCCTGGTTTTGTTTCAAAAGCTGGCATTGTTTCTGTTTTTTTTCCCCCAACTAAAAAAGAACAAAGTGTGTGCAGGAACTCCATCTCTAAAGCCAGACCTTTCTCCTACATCATTTGTATAAATGAAAGAAAGATGGGAACTAGATGGAAAGAGTCCAGGTATGCTTAGTGAGAGTGATTGCAGATCTAGAAAACATGGCCTTGTTCAGTCAAGAAGAGACATCAACTGTTCAAGTACATAAAAGGCTGTCGAAAAGAGCCTGTATTTCATGTCCAGGATAGATAAAATAAGAATTACAGGAAAGGGGATTCACTTTTGCTGTAAGGGAAAGCTTCCTTCAAGTACAGTAGCAGATTGACCAGGAGAGTCTTCATTCTGGAGATCCTTGAGAGTTTATCTAACAGATTAGGGTAATTTGCTTTGGGATTAAAATTCTTTCCAGGGTGATTTTCTAGGATTGTATGAAATCAGGTGTAACTTCATAGTGCATCTGCAATGTCCCCAGAGATTTATAAATAAAAAGCTTTCTATAGTAACCACATAGTATTATTGCAGTGATGTATGAGAGTAGAGAGCCATTGTACATAAATTACTTCTGCCCTGTTGAAAATTAGTAATGTGAAGATTTTTTAAAATCTTATAAGAAGTAACTTCTGCTGTCTTTCATGAACACTGTAGTCACTGTCTAGTGGGTGTGAAAGTCGTATAATTGATTTTCTTCATTAGCCAAGGTACAGGTAGATTACTTGAACATCATGCTGGTTGCAAGGTTTTAACAGGCTTGCAGAGCAGCTGAAGTAGGATGACAGCTCTGGTGATTGGCTAGTACAGCTTTGTGGTTCAGAGCAGCATCAGTGAAAGCAGGTTGCTCAGTGATATCTATGTCCACTTGGGTTTTGAATATTTCTGAGGTTATTCAAAATATCCTTGAATTTTTACATGCTCTCTGTTCCTGGTTTAGCATTGGCCACTCTCACATTCATGAAGTCTCCTATATTTAATTGGGAGTTTCTTCATTTGTGTCCATTGACTCTTGTCTGGTCAGTGGGCACCACTAAGAAAGGTATGCTTCCACGTTCTTTCATCCTCTCCTCAGATATTTACACATATTGGAAATGTTCATACTTTACATATGAGAAAAGTCATCATCTCATCACCTTGAAGACATACTGCATGTGAGACCTGAGGCTAACAGTCATCATTTACGTAAAGCGCAGGGACTGTGAAGTGTGAATGACCTTAAATCCAGGTTCTGTGATCTCATGTTACTAATAACATTGGCATCAGATTATCTAGTGTAAGAGGCAGGGAAAATGCAATTTTTTTAATAAGCTGTGCAGGCAGGAGGTGTCTTCTTTCCAATTTACTCGATAGCCAGCTGAAGGTGCTTTGTTCTGTAGGGATATGAAAATGCTGCCTAGGTTTGTGAAGCATATTGGTAAGTGAGAGGGTTAATGGAGGATAGCTGAGTTCATTTAGAACCCAAACCAGTCCACCTTTCTTATTCCTCCAGATATATCCCTAAAGGCATTAACAGTTTGTGCTGTTGGAGCAAACATCTGCATATGAAGTTATGCATGTGCATATTTTTGCTTATTATAAGAAGTGTCTCAGCACTTGTAAAATAACTAAATTCTTTGTTTCAGTCATTCCTCTGACAGGAAGTTCCACAAGCTTGTTCCTCCATATGTCATGAGTATGTTTTGAATGTTAATAATTGTGCTGAAATATCAGCTCTTGAGTTTGTTTCCCCCTCCCCCTTGTTTTTTGGTGTTTCATAGAATCATAGAATGTTCTGGTTGGAAGAGATCTTTAAGATCATCGAGTCCAACCATTCGCCCTGCACTGCCAGGGTCCCTCAGCACCACATCCACATGGTTTTTAAACACTTCCAGGGATGGGGACTCCACCACCTCCCTGGGCAGCCCATTCCAATGCCTAACTACCCTCTCTGTAAATAAATTTTTCCTGATATCTAACCTAAATTTCCCTTGGTGCAATTTGAAGCCATTGCCCCTCATCCTGTCATTTTTAATTTGGGAGAAGAGGTTGACCCCCACCTCCCTACAACCTCCCTTCAGGTAGTTGTAGAGAGCAATAAGGTCCTCCCTGAGCCTCCTCCAGACTAAAAAAGGAGGAAGGACTCCTCCTAAACAAGTTTGAGGAAGGACTACTTTAACACATATAAAATTCTTGCTGGATCAGAAAGTGACCTGGTTTTCAATCTGTATGAGTCTATCTGCCACACAAATGAGCCTCAGAAATTTGGATTCCATGATGCAGAAACAATATGTCTATACTTCTCCCTGTGTCAGGTCCCAGTGTTTCATGCTGGGATGGGTGTTCCCTACCAGTGTTTACTAACAGTCTGATTACTTACTGATAAATGTGCTGTTCTGGTGATAAAAATCACAGTACTTTTATCTTTACTTTTTTTTTTTTTTCCCAAGCCAATGAATATTGTAATTTTATCTTACTCTCAAAGGTTTATTTTTCTCCTTTTCCATGAAACATTATGGCTTTTTTTTTCCTTTATTTTAAGTACATCTATTCTTGAAATTCTAATGTACAATGCTTCTTGCTAAAACATATGGAACATCTGCCATTTTTATTTATGATAGATTAAACTTCCCATCCTATTATAATGAAGAGCTATAGGTAATCTGCTATTCATGCTTGGGAACCCCAATGTGAAACTTACTAACTAAAATCCTCATTTTATATCTTGGAAAGCATAACCTTAGAAAGCTAGAGTGGCTTCCCAAGATGGCACTGAGAGGCAGTGTCCCTGAAGCCCTGGTTGTTGCTCCCCTTCATCTGCTTTTTGTTGGGGAGCTGCACGCTGTCCTGTGGGAGCAGCAGAGCACCGCTCCCTGTCACTGTGCCTGCGATATGCCACTCTTGGCAATTATGTCAATAAATTTTCCAGACTTTCAAGTTACTTTGTTTTACTGGCTTTATTCACATTTGTCTCATAATCACAAGAACAGGACAGGTGTGTTGCTTTTCTCGGCAGCGATCCTGGTCCCCAGTGGAGCCAAATCCCTGGCCTTTGACCTCCAAGTTTATCCGCTCAGGAAACCAGTTTACTGCCTTGCAAACCAGCACACCCCTACGATTAGCACTTAATTACAGTGAAGCCAGTAGCAGCTCTGTTAAAGTTAAGTTGACTTTTTGTATATGGATCATATTTTTGCATGTGTTTAGATTTCTGGCAATCAGGTTGCCTCATGTTGAGAGCCTACAGACAAATGCTTTTTATTACCTGTTATATGCATCTGTGTACATTAGCTAATGAAAAATCAGGACACCAATTCAGTCAGTTTTACTCACCTTATTCTTTCTCCTTCCAACATTTCAAAAAACATACAAGGCACACCAATTCATTTAGGCACTAATCAGGCTAATCAGTGTGTATTTTAATCTGCAAGGTAGACAATTATCATCACTTCACAAACAATGCAAACTCAAAGGGCCATTAAAAAAACCCCTATGTCTTACAGAACTTTGGATCAGATATCTTTTGTTCAATCCATGATCTCAGTCAAGATATAAGTATCACCAAGTTAAATGTCTAATATAACTTATATAGAAAAGTTAAAAAGCTACTTATGAGCATTTCAAATCTGTTTTCCCAAAGTATCAACTTTAATTTCTGTTCTTTTGAAAGAATTTGCAATATTATGAATTAACATCTGACAAAAATATCTCAGGGGTGCAATAAAATAATGATACTATAGCCTTTAGTTTATATTACATTACCAAAAAAAATGAAAAAAATATTGTTGCCCCAGAGAGACTTGGAAGACTTTCAGATACAGTAGAGCTGGGTGTGACATGAGAAGATAGATAGATTAGACAGATAGGACTTGAACCAGTTAAGAAACTTCTGGGTATTCAGCTTTCCAGTGTAATATCCACTCTGCTGATTGAAGCCTCTACAACTCATAATGAGTTCATATCATAAGACTCATTCCATAGCATGATAAATTCTTAAAAGTTATTCCATTCTGTGGTAATTTTTAAGGATAGATGCTCAGTTGTTTAAGTGTTTCTGAAGCAAATAGATAACATATCTGCAAGTTTAGCAGATTTATATCTTTCCTCAGAATGAAAGAATCTTGAATACAGAGTTACATCCCTCATAGTCATTGTTCTGTGGAATAGCAACAGTATTTTTTAATCATTGTTCCAGATTTCAGATACAGCCCATTCTGCCATCACTACAAGGTGAGTCAAGCTGTCTAATGGTTCTGTTATTTTCATACTACCCAGGCATGTACTGAGTCTAGTAGCTCAGTATCAACTCATCTTTTGGCTGAGACATCAAACTAAGATTCTGACCACTTATTGTAATTAAAAATCCCCATAAGCTTTTCACAAAGCTTAGGTGCTCACCACAGTGTCCTGACAAAATTCCAGCTTTGCATAATTATATTCTCCTCGTATATAATATAATTATATGAAATAATTATATTCTGCCTGAAATCCCCATGAAATTTCATTTGGATGTAGGATCCTTCTCATTTCCAATCTCAAGCTGTTGTGCAATGCTGCTGTCTGCTTAGAAATGTGAATCACAGACAGTTGATGGGGTTTTCTGTTTGTTTGTATCTTGTTTCAACATAACAATTTTTGGAATTTTTAAAGCATTGCAAAATGGTTTAGTCAGAAATCTTCTGAAATTTTCTTGTTGGATGAAGAATAACAGGACAAGTTAAACTTAGAGAAAACTTCAAGATAGTTTTGAAATGTTTTCATGTAGCTTTTTTGCTCTTTTCACCAGCTGTGACAACCTTTTGTAGCAAGGTTTTGGTACAGGACTCACATTGGAGAAGTCTGGGGAGGACTATCTCCTGGGGGAGTGATCTCACGCTGGAGCAGGGGAAGACTGTGGAAGTTTTCCCTCTAAGGAGGAAGGAGCAGCAGAAATAATGTGTGGTGAACTGACCACAGCCCCAGTTCCTTGTCCCTCTGCACTTCTGGAGGGGAAAGATAAAATTCAGGAGTGAAGTTGAGCCTTGGAAGAAGTTGGGACTGGAAGAAGGGCTGGGGGAAAGTGTTTTAAGATTTAGTATTTATTTGTCATTACCCTATTCTTATTTGGTTGGTAAAAAATTAAATTATTTTCCCCAAGTTGAGTCTGTTCTGCACATGACGGTAATTGGTGAGTGGTCTAGTGATCTCCCTGTCCTGATCCTGATCCATGAACCTTTTGTTATATGATCTCTTCGCTGATCAGCTAAGGAGCAGAGCAATAGAGTGGCTTTGGTGGGCATCTGGTGTCAACCCACCACACTAACTTCAAATTTTCCTCAGAGACAAGTGGAGTAACTTCATATTTGAAGTTTGCTTATTGTCATGAACAGATTTTGAGGATAATGTAGGATTGATCCTGCAGGATTTTTATAGATTTTCTAGCAAACTACAGTTTTCTTTTCCCTGTCAATTAAGTGCAAGGTAGACAATGAGCTAAACTAATTTCATTTNGGCAATCAGGTTGCCTCATGTTGAGAGCCTACAGACAAATGCTTTTTATTACCTGTTATATGCATCTGTGTACATTAGCTAATGAAAAATCAGGACACCAATTCAGTCAGTTTTACTCACCTTATTCTTTCTCCTTCCAACATTTCAAAAAACATACAAGGCACACCAATTCATTTAGGCACTAATCAGGCTAATCAGTGTGTATTTTAATCTGCAAGGTAGACAATTATCATCACTTCACAAACAATGCAAACTCAAAGGGCCATTAAAAAAACCCCTATGTCTTACAGAACTTTGGATCAGATATCTTTTGTTCAATCCATGATCTCAGTCAAGATATAAGTATCACCAAGTTAAATGTCTAATATAACTTATATAGAAAAGTTAAAAAGCTACTTATGAGCATTTCAAATCTGTTTTCCCAAAGTATCAACTTTAATTTCTGTTCTTTTGAAAGAATTTGCAATATTATGAATTAACATCTGACAAAAATATCTCAGGGGTGCAATAAAATAATGATACTATAGCCTTTAGTTTATATTACATTACCAAAAAAAATGAAAAAAATATTGTTGCCCCAGAGAGACTTGGAAGACTTTCAGATACAGTAGAGCTGGGTGTGACATGAGAAGATAGATAGATTAGACAGATAGGACTTGAACCAGTTAAGAAACTTCTGGGTATTCAGCTTTCCAGTGTAATATCCACTCTGCTGATTGAAGCCTCTACAACTCATAATGAGTTCATATCATAAGACTCATTCCATAGCATGATAAATTCTTAAAAGTTATTCCATTCTGTGGTAATTTTTAAGGATAGATGCTCAGTTGTTTAAGTGTTTCTGAAGCAAATAGATAACATATCTGCAAGTTTAGCAGATTTATATCTTTCCTCAGAATGAAAGAATCTTGAATACAGAGTTACATCCCTCATAGTCATTGTTCTGTGGAATAGCAACAGTATTTTTTAATCATTGTTCCAGATTTCAGATACAGCCCATTCTGCCATCACTACAAGGTGAGTCAAGCTGTCTAATGGTTCTGTTATTTTCATACTACCCAGGCATGTACTGAGTCTAGTAGCTCAGTATCAACTCATCTTTTGGCTGAGACATCAAACTAAGATTCTGACCACTTATTGTAATTAAAAATCCCCATAAGCTTTTCACAAAGCTTAGGTGCTCACCACAGTGTCCTGACAAAATTCCAGCTTTGCATAATTATATTCTCCTCGTATATAATATAATTATATGAAATAATTATATTCTGCCTGAAATCCCCATGAAATTTCATTTGGATGTAGGATCCTTCTCATTTCCAATCTCAAGCTGTTGTGCAATGCTGCTGTCTGCTTAGAAATGTGAATCACAGACAGTTGATGGGGTTTTCTGTTTGTTTGTATCTTGTTTCAACATAACAATTTTTGGAATTTTTAA
The DNA here is from genome assembly GCA_013401355.1 of Ceyx cyanopectus. Lineage (NCBI taxonomy): Eukaryota > Metazoa > Chordata > Aves > Coraciiformes > Alcedinidae > Ceyx > Ceyx cyanopectus. The sequence continues at coordinate 8,468 of VYZU01085013.1, forward strand.
AGCATTGCAAAATGGTTTAGTCAGAAATCTTCTGAAATTTTCTTGTTGGATGAAGAATAACAGGACAAGTTAAACTTAGAGAAAACTTCAAGATAGTTTTGAAATGTTTTCATGTAGCTTTTTTGCTCTTTTCACCAGCTGTGACAACCTTTTGTAGCAAGGTTTTGGTACAGGACTCACATTGGAGAAGTCTGGGGAGGACTATCTCCTGGGGGAGTGATCTCACGCTGGAGCAGGGGAAGACTGTGGAAGTTTTCCCTCTAAGGAGGAAGGAGCAGCAGAAATAATGTGTGGTGAACTGACCACAGCCCCAGTTCCTTGTCCCTCTGCACTTCTGGAGGGGAAAGATAAAATTCAGGAGTGAAGTTGAGCCTTGGAAGAAGTTGGGACTGGAAGAAGGGCTGGGGGAAAGTGTTTTAAGATTTAGTATTTATTTGTCATTACCCTATTCTTATTTGGTTGGTAAAAAATTAAATTATTTTCCCCAAGTTGAGTCTGTTCTGCACATGACGGTAATTGGTGAGTGGTCTAGTGATCTCCCTGTCCTGATCCTGATCCATGAACCTTTTGTTATATGATCTCTTCGCTGATCAGCTAAGGAGCAGAGCAATAGAGTGGCTTTGGTGGGCATCTGGTGTCAACCCACCACACTAACTTCAAATTTTCCTCAGAGACAAGTGGAGTAACTTCATATTTGAAGTTTGCTTATTGTCATGAACAGATTTTGAGGATAATGTAGGATTGATCCTGCAGGATTTTTATAGATTTTCTAGCAAACTACAGTTTTCTTTTCCCTGTCAATTAAGTGCAAGGTAGACAATGAGCTAAACTAATTTCATTTCACCTTTCTCCATACTGTATTTGTATTAGGCATGGTTTCATATCATTAATGCAAATCCATGAAAGTCCACTTAAAATGGCAAGTGAACTCAAATGAAATATTGCCATGGTGTTTCTGGACATGGCAATACAGTTTCAAGAAGAAACAGATCAATGCATGCAAGCCAAATTGATTTGAAGCAGGAAGATCTCTGTGGGGCTTTACCATGCTGCCACTATGTTATCATAAGAAAAACAAAAGCAGAGCAAGTCCAGAAGGGAGGAAGAAATATAAAGATAAAAGTAAGAAAAAAAAAAGGATCACAAGGGAATAACACAAACATTGCTGCACATTATACTAACATTCAAGCTAAAACCCAAGTAAAATATCAACAAGTACTAACTGAGACATTAACGTTTTTGTTCCTTTTTTTGTATGCATGCAAATGATTCAGTAAAGTGGTTATCACCATCCTCTTTACTCATAGTGCTCTCTGCTCTGAATCACAACCATTACTTCTGCAGGACATGATCTCTGATGTGAATTCTTTGCAAACTGTTTGAAGAGACCTAACTTTAATGATGAAAACTAACACAATAGATACATTGATTAATATAGTCCTGAGAGTGAAACCTGTAGGTATCGGTGCAGAACACGCACAAATACGAAACAGAATCCGAAGGTACAATGGTTACTTCTCTGAGACTCACAGGGTAGACCTGTTTCACCTCTAGTCTATAGTAGCCACCAGAACACTGACATGACAGATAGCATGTTCTTTGGGGAGCACCATACACAAGGTGAACAAACCCAAGGTCCCAGATTTGCAGACCTGGATACCTGTAGAAAAAATTATTAGGCCATATCATTTATCATGAGGCACCAATGTGTCAAGAATTAAAGAAGTATTTACATATATATATATATAAAAGAGACATTTATTAGAATAATAAAAAAAACCAACAAAAACAACAAAAACCACATCACTGCATAATTCCCACTGCTTTCAGTGTGTAATTCCCACAGGCTTGTTGCACTGAAGTACTACTAAATCAGAATTTTAAAAAACTGATCTCTTACATTTTCCAAAAGTAGTTCCAAATTCTCCACAGGAGATATAAAATGGAACTTTTAATTTCTCCATCCCTGCCCACTGCTGAAGAAGTAAAATCTCTTGAGTTGAGAGGAAAGGGCCAGATGACATGAGCTGCAGCCGAGCAACATCTGTTAAGTGTGCTCAGGTGTAACTTTTCCTTTCAATTCATTGTCATGTGTCACCTTTACAAAATTTAAGAGATTGCCCCATAAATGAAGTGTAGTTTTGCAACTTGGACTATTCTATGTGAATTCTTCACTCATGCTGCATATCCCTGTGAAATTCTTGAGCAAGTCAGATACCATGAATTACATTTTGATATTTTCAAGTGAAGAGCTTCAATGATTATCAGTTTGATGCTTCAGATCTCCAGGCCAATCTCAAGCACCTAGGCACTCTATCCAATGCCTAGTGAGAGTAGGAGATTGATAGCCAGAAGGTTGTTTTCTGTGTGCAGTAACCACCTGGATAAATGAGGTAGTTAACATCTGAGAATAGTGTCTAGGCCTTGGGCCATATGGCAGAGGTGGTCACATCCACTCCACTCTAGAGACTCTGTGACTCCTCTAGGTCTATGTGACATCCCTTTGGCTATAACATAGAATTAGCCTAGTGTGACTGATTTTGATTGAGAGCATTAGAAGTGAGCACTTTATACAAAGCAGTTATTTAATGGATCACGATCACGTTTATATGGGACATGAAAACTCAGGGGGATGGAAAGCTTACTGAGACAGGCTAGACCAGAAGGCATCAATTCAGG
>VYZU01085013.1:11212-21434 GCA_013401355.1 Ceyx cyanopectus
GTTGTGGAGTCTCCATCTCTGGAGACACTTAAGACCCGCCTGGATCTATTCCTGAGAGACTTGGTCTAGATGATCCTGCTCAGGCAGGGGGGTTGGACTAGATGATCTTCTAGGTCCCTTCCAGCCCCTAATTTCTGTGATTCTGTGATTCTGTGATTCTGTGATTCTGTGATTCTGTCTCTGGAATGAGCTGTTCCCAGAATCCCATTTAGGCTCTGTTTCAGAAGGACCTGCTTCATTCCAGTAAGAAGTAAAAGTGTGGCATACATTTCTGAAATTTAGATAGCCCAGATGAAAGATCCAAACATACACACATGGGAGATATGTTATTTTATCATCTGGTCACATTTTTCTCTCATGTTCCAGACTCTTGTATAAATTCTAATCAGTGAGGAAAATATAAAAGTGTTTGAACTATCATCTAAATAAGCATTTCTTCATTTTATGCTCATATTCCGTTATTTGTTCTCTTTTTGCATCTCCCTAGCCCTTTTAATGACTGATTCTTTCTACTCATTTGATTAAACTCTATAATAAGAGCTGGAATTATCATCTATTTAAAAAAAACCCAATGTCTTCTACAGACACAGCATTTACTGGTAGTTACTACTTCAGGGTCCATGGAGTCCTTGGAGGTATAAAAGGGTTTGTGGGCTATTTTTATTAGATCATACATATATACTTGAGAAAAACTAACTACACAGTACCAAAGGACTCAGATTTCTTATGTAGGGATCTGCACTTTCAGTGGAAATTTCTATGGGACTGAAGTTCAAGACCTGTTGAAATCTAATGAGACACAGGAGATTAGAAGCTCTTCCTGCACACAAGTAAACTGAATTCTTCTCTCTTAAATCCCACTCATATGCTGAAACAGAAGAGAATCCATTGCTTTCAGATTAAATCAGATCTGCATATGAAATGGGCAATTTAATCTATATTACCCACACTTAATTACTAGTTTTTGTTTTGCTTTCCATTTTATTATTTTATTTTATTACTGTAGGCCTTATACACTATCTCATAGTTTCACTTTTAGCTTTCTACTGATGCATTTTCTTTCCTTTATTTAATTCACATAACTCCACTTGTGACTCTCACCCAGTAATGTTAATTTTTTTTCTGAAATCTCGCCAACTTTCTCCCTCATGTACTGATACATTTGTGCATTCTATGTCATCTTTAATAGCCCTGCATAATGCTTAGACATCATCTGTCAGTTACATGTCAAATATGCAGCAGCCTTACTAAAACATAGCATTTTGGTGCTATATAAATGACATTTCCAAAGGAATATAAAGGGAGATAAATATATCTTTCTTAATACATTTTCATCAATCTTATGCAAGTGCTGTGATGAACAAAAATACAAAATAAGATCGTGGTTACTGTGCTTTAAACAGCTTTAAAAGTAATAAAATAACTGTGCCTTTTCTGTTTAGTTTTCTGTACTGAATGTCTCAAAAAAATTTAATACATCTAATTGAAATAATTACAGAAAAAGTCTCTGTAACATTTACTAAAATAAACAAAAATAAACTTAATCAGCTCTAAAATACATATAAACAATACCATCATTGAATTATTCCATTTGATCCAGCCATGTCTCTTCATGTCATCAGACTCCCTAAATTCTGAAGATTCCTATGAATATACATTTTTAACATTATCTTCCTAAACTTTTTGATATTTTAATTCAAAAATGAGTAACAAAAGGAATATGGTTTATTTCTAATTTATTTCAAATTTCTGAGAGGAAGACAACACTACAGATGTTTTGTTATCAAATACTTTTCATAGACATGATACTAGGACTATTATTTTAAATTACAAAGGTGACATCAATGTTGAAAGAAACCCCTCCCTTTTTTAATGTTAGTGTTAATGTTAGTTTTAATGTTAGTTAGCTGTAGTTTTTATTCTAATAGCATTCGTACTTTTCTTTAAAACAACTGATAGTTACTGGTGTTTTCCTTCTTCCAACTATGCAGTCAAAGAACAGACATCTAGCAAATTCAGGCTGGCTACCAAAAAAAAAACCATGTCTACATTGAGACCCACCTTCACAAAAATATAATCCCTTTTAGAAGGGAATGGCCTATTTGCAGCCTTGGACGTATGAAATAAAAGATTTATTTTAGGGATGTACACAGTTGCAGCACATTATGAGTGATTATTAGTTGTTATGAAAACCAAATTTTGAACTTTTGCATGTAGGTATTTATAAAGACAGCTTTAGCTTAACCACCCAGTTAAGAAATAGAAAAATGCTATATGGCCTTAGTTGCTAAACAAAACCTGAGCAACAGCACCAACTCTTAGTGCTCATGTGAAACTGTTCACATACTCCACAAATAAAGCTTTGGTTGTTAAGTTATTTATAGCAGTTATTGAACAAATACTTTTGAATAATTAATAATTTCAAGAAAATCAAAACCAGCTCATGGACAACTAACAAACAGGAAAGTCTAAATTTGTTCAAATAAATTATTCACTGTGAATTATCTGATCAGGTCTAGTGCTAAAATATAAGAAGTATTTCTCAGAGCATATGTAAATAACAACAAAAAAGCCTATAGCAGATGGAAATGTTTCTGTATCTATGCAGAATTTACAAAACATACTAGTTTGAGAATAAAAAGAAAGGCCCCTCATTTCCTTAGTACCAACTTTCATGACAAATATTAGAAGAATTAGATTCTATAGAAGTATAGTAAGTCAATAAACTTCTGATAAAATGTTTTGGAATGTTGTCATTCATAGACAAATTCCTATTCTCAGAAGGCCAATCTTTAGATTAAAGTTTAAGTGAATTTCATTTCATGAGCTAAAAAATAAATCTGAGCTAAACTAATTTGATCTAGTTCAGCATGACACATCAAAATATTCTATATAAATACCCTTTTGGATATATAACTGGTAGGTGATGGATAGTGATAGGACCATCAATAGAATAAAGGCCCTTCTCAGTCCTAGATATGTGCTCTCTCTCACTTAATATGGATCAATATTAGTTGAAAAGAGAGCAAAGAACATGAACTGTATCTGTACTAAATAGAGCATAAAGAAATCTAAACACTTAAATCCAAAACTGTAGCCTTGAAACCTCCTATTACATATCCCAGGTAGCACATAAGATCCCTAATTACTTTTTGTGTTTCTGAAGCAGTGGTACCCCATGCACACCCCAAATCCCTGCCTTGAGAGAGCTGAACAGCTCAGGACTTAATTCCTGCTTAAGTCAAACCAAAATCCAAAATCAAGCATTCCTCAATTCCCCCCACCCTGCCACAGTCCCCTAGGGCTTTGATCTAGAAGATGTTATCAAGGCATACCTAACACATACCAGATGAATTAGGCTCTGCATAAAATGCAGTTGCTACTGCTGCTATTCTTTATATAATATTCTTTGCTAGAGAAGTGGGAGACCTGGGAGAGGAATGTTCTTGCTCTCTGATGATATTTTTAATTAGGTGTCCTGGATTCAGCTGAAGGAGGGTTCAACATCCATTTCTGCCTTCTTCCTGAAGTTAAGAGACTGATGAACTCAGGATAATGGAAAGTAAGACAACTTTCCTAGAAGTATCTACAGACCTTGTGAAGGCAACAATTTAGGAGTCATTGAATGCAAAGGGAGGTTGTCAGTCATGCCTCATGCTACAGCCTAGTGAAGTCTGTCCTTACAGGAAAAAAAATAAATCTGAGTCTTCTGTGAGTGCCCAGTGTCCTCCTGAATTTTATCTTGTGACTCCTTTTCTCTCTCTCTTTTTTTAATTATAAAAAAACCCTGTGCTTACTTTGCTTCACCCTATTTCAACCCATCAGGAGCCTTGAAATTTTAATTAATTTACTTTTTAACATTATAATAGAATTTAAATGTGTTTGAAGAGAATTCTTGTTGATATAAATCCTCCAACTGTGTTGGGTATAGGGTGTGGGTGGGTGTCTCCTGCATCGGACACAGATCCCATTCTGCCTGATGAATCCACATTGAGCACAGATCCCAAACTACCCAATGGATGATCTGGTTGGATTATTCAGGGGATGCAACATTTTCTACATGATTTAGCTGTCCTTTTTTTCTTCTCCTAAACACTTTATAGGCTGAATGACTAAGTACTTTCAGGGAAAGAGGGGCATTTGAATTCTCGTAACTTGAGGCTGAGGAAGAACTAACGTGGTTGTTTTCCAGTGCCTGAGCAGTTCTGCTTACAACCCATAGCATCAATGAGGGTAGCACCAGAAGCATTTCACAAGGGCAGAGAAGCGTACCTTGCCAAATGTACCACAGCTATGGACTCTTAGTGGACAACAGGTTGTCCAACACCAGTGAACACCATGTCTGAGGGGCTGATTCCTCATCTTCACAGTTCCCTGAGTGGCTATCATGAAACAGCTCAGCCTGCTGACTTCAGGTGTTTCTGTATTGATTGCTGTAGATACCACTCTGACAGGTTTAACCTTAACCTAAAGGTTAGTATCTAGCACAAGGAATATGATTCTTCTTATATACAGTAAGGTGCCAGCTTATAAAAAATAAAATCAAATACATGGCAAGTCTTGTTTTTCCCTCTACAAAATCACAAGCTTTTTGACTTGGAAAAGAATGATAAACATTACGTCTCTAGGCATGCCTCACTTCAGAGATGCTCTTGGCTGGAAGTCAGGCTCAGGATTTGCCTTTGGGTGGAATATTTACATACTCTTAGCTCTACCCGGTAATATGCCAGTCAATTTAACCTCTTGTGCTTGAAGAAAATATTGTGGAACACAAAGAATTGAAATACAGAACTGTGTATGACATCTTCTTGCCTGAATGTCTTGTGTGCAAGCCATGTCTATGTGCAATCTTGAAAATTTGTGTAGATAGGTCAGCCTTGTAGCAAGAAGACCATTTTTTTTGGCTATAATCTTTATATTTAAAGATTAGTCAGTTTGTTTTTCTTTAAAATCTATTGAAATTTGTTTTTAAATAAACAACTTCCAACTCTGTGACTTCTTTAGTGTCTGTGGTGGTTTGACTTTGTCTGGATTCCAGGTGCCCACCCAGCTACTCTATCACTTCACCACCTCCTCTCATCTGGACCAGGGGGAAGAAGAACAAGACAGAACTCATGGGTTAAGGCAAAATAAGTTTAATGAAGAAGCAAACACCACATGTGAAAGTGAACGAAGACAAGATTTGTTCTTTACATCCCATCAGCAGGTGCTGTTTGGCCTCTTTTTGGGACACAGAGCTCCAAACACATAGCAATAGCTCTGGAGGGCAAGATGATGCCCCTCCTCTTCCCAGCTTTTATAGTTCAGCTGATGTCATATGGAATAGAATATCCCTTGGTCAGGTGGGTCAGCTGTCCCAGTCGTGTCCCCTCCCAAGATCTTGTCCATTCCATCCCACTGCAGAGGGAATGTTGGAAACCACCCTTGGTGCTGTGAGCCCTGCCCAGCAGCAGCCACAACACAGGGGTGGGATCAGCACCATTCCAGATCTCAGTGCAAAGCACAGCCCTGGGAAGGCTGCTGTGGGAAAATTAACTCCAGCTCAGTCAGACCCAATACAGTCTTATATGTTCCTCCCTCTGTTTCCACTATTCTTTAAGAAAGCAGGGAAAAGGTAGGAATGCCACAGGCTTTGTTTATAAGTTCATACACATATACGGACTTGAGAAAGTAAATAGATGTAATCAGGTTCTGGTTTTTTTTGACATCTGATATATTTTTTTTACAGATTTTTATAACTTTTTCACTTCAAATCACCATTTTAAGTGGCAGTGACCAGGCAGGGTAGGAGTGCCAACTGTACTTTACAAAACACACTTCTCCAGTTTCCCCATTTCTTTCTTTGATTTAGGAAAGTAAGAATAATAGTGGGTTGGTCAGTTCTGAGCTTCTCACACAGGAGGTCAGGCAGCAGCACCAAAAGTTCCTCTTCCCAGGTGTTGTCGTGACATTTGTCATCTCAAATGATGGTGGTATTCTAGTGGGACAGCTTGATTTCTGATAAAGCAGGACCCATCTCCTTCAGAGGTTTATCTTGGAAGCTAGTTCTGGGAACACAGATAATGCTTCCTCTAATCATATGAATCTTAGCAGTTGCCGTTGCTGGGATAGTATCTTTGTTTCTTTTCAGCCAAAACCTACTTTCTAAAGTTACTTTTGGAAATGATCAGCTGTATTCTAGAAAGTTTTCTAGCTACTTAGTTATGTTCCTTTTTCTCTTCTTTGGTTTTTTTTTTTTTTGAGACCATATCTTGTGCTGGTTTCTACACTGAGGAACTGATTCAATGGAAGCTACAGAGTTTGTTCCTCCTAAGACTGGGTACTCTCTCAAATGGCTACATTTGAACTCCCCTCAGGCAGAAGTAAGCATTGTATCAGACCTCCCCATGAAGCCATGGGGGAGAAATCTAACTATCACACCCTAAGCCATGAAAAAGAAATATTTATCTTCTTTAATTTGATGTGGTGGGAAGAAGTAGAATTCTGTATTATATGAGCTGCTTTCTTGATTTATTGCAGAAACAGAACACTCAGCTCCAGTATCATTAGTTAATCTCCACTGGACTATGAAATTGTAGCAATTACATTAATTAATGTTGGATAAAAGGCAACCAGTCAAAAGAAGAGAACTGAGAAGGCACTTTGAAACTCACTTTTTGTTCTATTCCTAGTGTGAAAAAAACAAATGTACAAAAAGTATCCTTCAGACCCCACTCACACCTGCATCACTTTGCTGGTTCTATTCCTCAGCTGAGCACAAACATGGGCACAACAAGGAAGTCTAAGAGTAGCAGCTTGTTAGTGTGAGGAGTTCCACCAAAGCCATGAGTGGAGTAAAACAGAAATAAGTGTTTCTAAATTTAGCAGCTCACAATGATTAAGATTTTTTATAAAGAGAAGAATCAACTCTATGTCCTGATATGAGAACCTGCAGAATATATCTCATGGGAAGACTTTCTAGGATAAGACTCAGATTAGGAGAACTGAATCTCCTGCATATCTCCTTTTAGATTTGTAGTCTCCCCATGGCTTATATTGTTGCCTTGTAGTATATGGTTCTTTATATGGCTCAGAACAGCTGGTGACCAGCTGATGGCTGAAGATAATTAGCTTTTAATTGTTGCCACTTATGTTTTCACTTATTCTACTTACAAATCTTTCTACTGTGTCAAGTCCACTTACTGCATTTGTATCCTTTTCTACATAAACATAGAATAAGAAAAATCCCTCTATCATAAAGAAATCAGTTCTTTGTGCAGCAATGTTCCAAAACATTTCAAGTTGCATTAAAACTACTAAAGACACACCTATATAGAAATGAAGATCAACCTGCAGAAGATTCATGTAATGCTTAAAAAAAGTTTGGACCAAAATCAAAGCCTTAAGCAACTATCTTCAAATGCAAATGATGATTTTTCATAATTTTTGTACAATTTTGAGTGTACATATTAGAGATCTTTTTTGTTTGTTTGTTTGTTTGTTTTTTAATAGGATTTACAAGCTCAGAATCCAATACTGCAATGAGTTCACAGTGACTTAAAAACTGTTGAACTTCAGTGACAAGGAATACTATGACACCTCTCCAGGTAAGTCTAACGGTGAGAAATGATCAGGGCCTGTCTGCATATGGTAATATGAAATACATATTCAATAACTACAATTATTCCTCAATTATACAGCCCATGAGTACCACATCAGTGATGTTACCATCTGAAAAGATCACATGTAGGTAATCTTCATACTCCAAGCTATAAAAGGACAAACTGTGCAACAGAACAGTGGTAGGATTAAAGTATAATTATGGATAAAGTGAGATTGTAGATGAAAATTCTGTAATGCAGTCATAGCTTATTGGACACTGAATATGGAGGTTAGCAGGTGTCCTAATTTTCAACAACAGCACAAGAAGCATGGGATTTCTGATACTTGAATTTAGAAATGGTAGCTGAAGCAGAATTTAAGAGTAAACATTAATTTAGTCAAATTTTCATTGACTCCGCTAAACAGGAATTCTTAACAGCATATTCTAAGGTTTTTCTGGGATGCTAGAATTTTATTATTATTATTATTTCTTCTATTTTTATTTACTTCCTGTTTTTTTTTGTAACCACAGAAGGACACAGTTTCAGGTTTTATCACAAGCCAAACTCACAAAAGTCAAAGCTGACCTGGGCAGATTTGATGTGTTTCTTTTCTAGAGGGAAGAAATGTGACCTTCTTTATCAGTGAATACAAGCTCTAAGACAGAGTGCATGGGGATGCTCAAGAGTGGGGACAAAAGGAAACTTTCAGTTTTTGTTCTTGTTAACAGACACCTGCAGTGTCAGAATCCCTAGAAACCCATTAGCTGTAATAATGATTAGAGAGCAGTAAATGTACCAAAATTTTGAAACCTGATTGGTGTAGATAATTATTTCTCATTTCTGTGAATTTCAAGAGCTGTGGAAGGAAGACTTTAAAAGATACTATAATTAATTTTACAATTTTAAACACTTTTTTTTTATCAATCACAATGAATATGCAGTGAATAAATAGGTTGCTCAGCAGCATTCAAGAGCCACAATACCAAAACCTAAATCAGATAAATAATATATACTTTTATCCAGTCATAGCACCAAGTGGTTTTCCAATACATTTATGACTTACTGGGAATAGTAGCAGCAAACTTATAAAAACTAGGGTGCATCCTCACTGGGCTTGAACAACAAGAGGCCTGCAATATAATTTTTTTATTGCTCAAGTAAAAAGACACATCTGGTGTGTGCTGCTGGGATACATCTCTGGAATGCTGCTGAGAATTCCAGAGAAGCAAAGAAATCATTGAGAAGTTACTGCTGATTACCTTGGTGACTGAGAGACAACAGCATCTCTCTGGGGTTTTTAAGCCTACTTTCTCTATTGTCACATCAGTTCAGGCTTCTGTTGAGTCTCAACTCTCTTGTGTTTTTTTGCAACTTGGTCAAATCTGACTGAATGCAAATGGCTTTGTGTGAGACTATGGGATTGGCTCAAGTACCTGTCCCATATTTACTCCTAGAATGAACATCTTCAGTACCTCTCTTAAATCAGACACCTCCAAAGGGCAGGAATTTGTCCTTATGCTGTACCCATTGCTGATTACCCTCCATGTCTACCACAAAATGTGGCTGCTGGAAAGAAGCTTATTATCTTATTTCTAAGGCAAGTCTCAGTAATGTGCAAATGTAAATGCCAAGTACTGCACACAGGAAGGTGTAATCCCATGCAGCATTGCAGGCTGTGGGGGGCTGCCCAACCACAAAGCACCTTGGCAGGAAAGTATCTGTTGAAAAAGAATTGACTGAGAGTTAACTTCTGTATGGATAAAGTTCAGTGATACACTGGGCTGTATCACAGCAGTGTAGCCAGCAGGTTGAAGCAAGTTCTTAGTCCTCTCTTTTTAGCACTTGTGAGACTGTATTTCAAATCTTATGTCTACTTCCAGGTTCCCAGTACAAAAATGACAAATTGGGCAGAATCCAGTAAAGAGTCAGCAAGATTGTTAAGGGGACTGAACATATAGTATATGAGAAATTGTAGACACACAAGGACAGTGTATATAAGGATTTTGGTTTGTTTAGTCTAGAGGTGAGAATGTTAAAGAGCCTGAACAGGCATCTGTTCAGCATATAAAGCTTGAAAAAGACGAGGAAGGAAAGGATGTTTGGAGTGATGGCATTTGTCTTCCCAAGTAATGTTACCCGTGATGGAGCCCTGGTCTCCTGGAGATGGCTGAACACCTGCCTGTTCAGCCATGGGAGGAAGTGAATGAGCTACTTCTTTTGCTTTGCTTGTGCATGAGGCTTCTGCCTTAGCTATTATTTAGCTGTCTTTATCTCAACCCATGGTTGTGTTCTGATCTCTCTGATCCCACTGGGGTGTAGTGAGCAAGCAGCTCTGTGGTGCTTAGATGCTGGCTGGGGTTAAACCACAACAGAGGTACACGTTTTTGTGGTTAACAACCCTGTGTCATTTATAGAGGGCACGAATGACCTGGAAGAGTCTTCCTGGTTTTGGTGATGAGCCTCTATAGGGAGAGATAATCAAGGAATGAAAGAGCCAAACAGTTTCTTGGATCTTTGTGTCCTTATATTTGGGTCATGAATCAGAAACTAAGGCCTATAGTCCAGCAGCAATTAGTTTAAATCACTGTGATCAGAAAACAAGGCTCAGCTGAGCGACTGCTGTGGATGCTAAAATAACT
>VYZU01085014.1:0-104111 GCA_013401355.1 Ceyx cyanopectus
TTCCAACCCCTATCATTCTGTAAGCCAAGAATATTGATTGAATACCTTTCACCAAATTAAAATGAAATTCTATCTTCCTCAAGCCTTTCCCCATTATAGTAGTTTAAGCTCCAGTACTATGAGCCAATGGGTTTTTAAAAGGATGTTTCCTAATCAGTATGTAGCTCCATCATTTAGCCCTGGCCTTGACCCTGCTACCTCAACTGTCTCACCTGCTTTGCCTAAGAATTCCTCAGGGATGGAGACAGAGGCTGCACCTGGTTGCTCTTTGCTATCAGAAAGCACAGCTCTGGGGTCCAGCTGGAAGGGGAAATTACACTGCACAGGGAGGATGATGTTTTCCAGGACTGCTCACTACGCCTTCATCCTCCCACACTAAAATACCTGATACACAGTTGATAGACTCTGTGCTCCAAAAATGGAAAAGCGTAAAATCAGTTACCTCCTGGGAAACAGTTGTTTTAAATTAATTCTTACTTTTATTAGGCATTATTGTTTGTATGTCTGAAGCTGCAATGTATGTAATTTCAAAAGTAGAAGGTTTTGTGCATGCCACAAAGCAACTGATGGCAAGTGACTGAAGCCCAGAGTAAAATAGAAAAGTAAATTGAAGTCTTTTAAGTTAATCTGCGAAAATTTACACACATTGGATAGCAACAGAACTAGCAGTTCCAGATAACACAATTGTATCTGGACTGAATTTGACACATTTATCATGAAATTATTAATTCAGCTACTGTCTAGGGCAGTGAAGTCCATCTGGACAAGTCATCCTCTCCAGCCAAGGAATGTGAACTAGTCGGGAAAAAAAAGGAAGTACTGATATTGATTTTTATTAGATTCAGGGTTTAACCCCTTTTTTCTGTTGTTATTAACTGGAAAATACATGTTGCATTTAAATGCCCTTGCAGGAGGGAGTAATAGTCCTCCCAGTGACTCTGCTAAAAAGACACCAATGGGATTTTAAAGAAAATAAATGTGATGTTGGCCTGGCACATACAGTAGGTTCCTTCTCCTGGAAAGTGATCTGCAGTCTAAATGCCTGAAAAGAACTGAAATGGGCCTAATTACTGAATATTCTGGGGTGGCTTTTCCTCCCAAGCCTTGATGACCACATCCTCCCCAAAGGCACGGGACAGAACTGTCCCTCTGCACAAGGTGCATAAGGTGCATGATCTTCAATTCTGGTCGTCTGCTTTTAGCCTCAGGATCAACTCCTGCTTTTAGAAACACTAATGGTTCAAACCTATTGAATCTTGGATGAACATTGACAAGAAAGGAGCATTTGTCCTAAAATACCAAAGGCTTTTTGAGGAGGTCCGTGATTTCTCTCAGAAGATGGAAAACAGCATTTGTGGAAGAAATGCTATTCTCCAATGAGTGCCTGCTTGAATCCAGAGCACACCAGAGGCTAAATAAACTGAGTGGATTTAGCCAAATGCACATAGAGTTCACACGGGCCTTGCTCAGGCTAATGGGCCATTGTTAAGCCAGGATATAATGGATAAATTGGCAAGTGTCTGTCCTTTGCATGTTTGATGCAGCCTCTGGATGAGCATGTAAGGCCACATTTGCTTGCTTTCTACTGTACTCTTTCTTACAGTCAAAACTTCATTTGTGTTCTCAAAATGGCATAAAAAAGTTCCAGAAATAATTCAAAGTAATTAAAAATAAAAGGGCAGGAATCTGGTGCCAGGGAGGGGAGAGTGTTTTCTCTTTTAGCCTCTTTCTGTAGATCCTGTTGTGCCAAGACAGAAAACAGTGAGATGTTCAAATATTAATAAAGTGGTAGCACAGCCAAATTAAAATGCCCCAATTCTCATAAGTAATGTTTCCAGCAGAGCACAAAAGAATAATCAAGCCCCCAAACTAGTGAAGGAGAATTTATGAGACCCACCACCCCAGCTGCCAAGAACTCCCTACGTGCTGACACCGAGGATGGCAGGGAATGGCTCTGCCTCTAAACACCACCCAACTCTGCACCAGGGAACCAATTCAGCACCACTCCTGGCCATGGAAAGTCCTCTGCTGGCTTCTGGAGGTGATCAGTCCCTGCTTAGCATGTAGCTCTCGACCTGCACAAAGACACACAGCTTGGGTCTCCTCACAGCAGCAATGCTCAGATACCAGAAGCAGCAGGAGCTGCATTTAATGTGCAATTCTCTGTCACAATGCAGGGAAAAACACCAGGTCTGACATTACTGGGCAATCAAAAGTAAAGTTGGACATTGAAATTAGAGCATCAGTAGGGAAAATAGGATTAAATGGGATTTGGGTTTGCACCTTGTTCCACAGGTCTCATGAATTTGAGAGATGACAGCTTTCTTTCCATGCTTTTCCTCTGCCATATATTCTGGAGCAGCTTCTCACAGTGCATACCAAAGTTTTCTTGCAGTGCCTTTTCTTATTGCATTCACTAGGCAGACCAACCTGTCTCTTTCTAGACTGGTCTTCCAATCCCAAACCTGTCCCACATACTTTTCAGCTGTTTGAGTCAGTCTCTGAATGGATATAGAAATTTCTCATGATGTTTCAAGCATCCCAATGAAAATTTTGGAAGGCAGCACCTGTCATTTTATCCCTACTCTACCCCTTGGCAGACTTCTCTACCAAAGATCTGATCTCTGCTCTCTTTCTCTAGAGTTCGCCTTTTCCCAGAGTTTTTTCTTGTGTTTAAGATACATATTATCCCTCACTTTTCACCTTGCATTATTGACCCATTTATAAGCTGTAGTTCTCTATCTCTTTGGATGGAAAAGGAAACTTAAAAAAATGAGGAAAGGGGTCTAAATCAATTTCTGAAATGTAGATTTAGATTCTCCAGTTCACTCTTCACCAGTCACTGGCAATGACCATGGAATCAGATGGTTCTCCAGCTGAGAAAGTGTCAATGCAGAAGTGGAACAGATAATTTGCTGGATACTGATGTATCCAGCATCCAATTAGTCACTGTTAAGAGACTCTTGAGTGAGCTCACACAAACATACCTACTCTCTCCCTCGAGGACTTCTAGATCTGTAGGAGTGGTTGAGTTCCTCCTCCTCTTGCACATTTGATCCTGCCCTCTCCTGCTCTGAGACCACAATGCTACAAGTGGAGCTTGAACACAGATGCCTTGGAGAGCAGCTCTCTTTCAGTGTTTAAATGTGTAGCATGTGTGAAGTAGTGAGAGACTACTACACACAGTCCCCAGCAGACTCTCTGCTAACCAAACTGGATATGTACCTGTGCTCTCCATGTCAGGCACTTACCTTCTGCTCCACATGCTGGAGTCTACCACATGCTTCACTCTCTCTGGTCTCATGATGCTATACACCAGTCTTACATAGCTGTGTGTCACTTGATGGAAGTCATGCACACTTGTAACCTCATGGTGTGAGTGGTCACACAGCATCTTGTGGTGATAGGTTCCACGAGTTCAATGTGCTTGATGTTCCATAGGAAACAGTTTCAGCCTGTACTCCATCCCTAGCACATTCAAGGGCAATACTCTACAGAAATAATGCAAAAGGCTTGCCTACTTTTCTTGCAGTTTAATAAGAAATTTAGCTGACTACAACTAGAAGAGACTTTAAGAAGTAGTTCAGGTTTGCGTGTTCCAATCCAGGCAGAGAGCTGTGGTACCCTCATGACAGCAAAATCAATGCTGACACAGCCATACATGGACAATGTTGACAGAAATTTAAAAAGAAAGGCTCCTGGCCTAAGATTCCAGCCTAATGGAGCCAAACACAATAAACATGATAATTATTCCTTCTCACAGTGAAGTGAACAATTCAATTTGGAAGGAAAGATGTGCCATTGCTGTTCCCCAGTCCTGCTGTTATTTTATTTTATATGCACTGCTACTGCTCATCACAGAGATTTTCTGCATTTAGTTAGGGAGTACCTTTGCCAGAGAGTTCAATTTATGGTTTAAACCAGGGTTAATGTGGCTTTTGAGGGCTTGACAACACAGAGACGTTAGAATGCTATAATGGAAGCTGTTAATTTCTGTCACTAAGCCTTTCTGGACACTCTGGTCTGGGTGCAGACCAGCACATGTCCACTGACTAGAGGCTGAGCTGGCTGGGCTTGGTAGAGCTCTGCTTTGACAGTTGTATATGGCTGCACTGGTGCACAGCTCCTCCCAGGCTCTGAGAGATCTGCCTGGGTCATCCCCAGCTTGGCACTGCCAGGGGAGAGGCTGCTGTCTACTGGGAGAGCTGGTGGGCCACCACTCCACCAGCTTTTGAGGCTGCTGACTCCTCCCTGCATCCCTGCTCCCCACCACATGTCAGCCTCCTGGCCCAGCTCAGCCCCCTCAAACGTCTGCCACCCAACAGCCTTTCCAGATGCTGCTTTCAAATGATCACAGCGACTACAAGAGCAAAAGGAGCCAGGCCAGGATGTGTTTTCTGTGGATATTGTCAGCTTCATCTGCCCAGCTGCCCACAGCATAAAAGCACCAACTGGGGCCTGTGTTCCTGTGCTGTGTTTCCTGATGCCACACTGCAGAAGTGCTTGGGTCTAACCAAAGGACTTAGCAGTGGAGGTACCCCTGCATCCACTGGGCACCAGTCTGGGCCACTCCTGAATTTCTGACAACATTATACATCAGGTTAGAAGAAGGGAAACGGGGCAAAAGAGCTTCTTTCCCACAAGAATGTGAACTTATTCATGAAAATATCACAGAATCAAAGAATCAATATGGTTGGAAAGGACCTCCTAGATCACTGAGTCCAACCAGACCTAAAAAACCAAAAAAACCCAAAAAACCCCCCACAAAAAAAACCACCAAAACCCAAACATTTATGCTCCTATAGCATGTCCTGAAGCACCTTGTCAATTCCTTTCTTAAATACCTCCAGGGTTGGTGATTCAACCCTCTCCCTGGGCAGCCTGTTCCAGGGCCTCACCACTCTCTCCATAAATTTCTTCCTGATAACCAATCTAACCCTCCCCTGCTGCAGCTTCAGCCCATTCCCCTGGTTCTGTCATTAGTGACTAAGGAGCAGAGGCCTCACCCACCTCTCTGCACCCTCCTGTCAGGGAGCTGGAAAGGGCAATGAGCTCCTGCCTCAGCCTCCTCTTCTCCACACTGACCATGCCCAGCTCCCTCAGCCTCTCCTCACACCATTTGTTCTCTCAGCCTCTCAGAAGCTTGGCAGCTCCTCTGGACACGTTCCAGCCCCTCAGTGTCTGTCCTGGAATGAGGGGCCCGGAGCTGAACTCAGCACTGAGATGAGGCCTCACCAGGCATGAGCGCAAGGGCACCATCCCTGCCCTGCTCCTGCTCCAGGCCAGGATGCTCTTGGCCTTCTTGTCCCCCTGGTCACACCCTGGCTCGTGTCCAGCCAGGTGCCACCAGCACCCCCAGATCCTTTTCTGCTGGGCAGTTTCCAGCCTGGAGCTGCTGGGGGTTGTGACCGAAATGCAGGACCTGGCCCTTAGCCTCACTGTCCCTCAGACAATTGGCCTTGGCCCATCAATGAAGTCTGTCCAAATCCCTCTGCAGAGTCTCCTGCCCTCAGTCAGATGCACACCCCCACACAATTAGTCTGTAAACTTACTGAGGGTGCCTCAATCCCCACATCCAAGTCATCAATAAAGATGCCAAACAAGACTGGCCCCAAACGTGCAGTTCTTGCTTACTTTGTGTCCTGGCCTTTGTTTCTTGCTTCCAAGCAATGGATCTGTCTACAGTGTGCTGAAAAAGTGGCATCTTACATGGTTTCTGCCAAGGGGGATGCTACTGCTCACCTGCTGTCCTCCAAGCTCCCAGGCACTGGCAGCCTTCCATCCACTGCTGTAAGGGGGCCATGCTCAGCAGGCAACACACATTCAGGGCTGTCCAGGGGAAAAAAAAATAGAATAACCAATGGTGAAAGAAGGCAGATGCACAGAAAACATTTATCCTATCCCCTCAGCAAAGAGCAGGCCTGTTGCAAAAGCACACTGCTTTCTCAAGCCCAAGCTCTGGTGCCTCTCTTGATGAGAGAGAGCATCTGAAGGTCTTTAATATTGACCAAATAATCTTGATGTGGCATGGACATACCCAGCACAGTTGGAAGAGCCAAAGGCTAGTCCATGAGTAGATATCCTGAACTTTCCCTCTCCAAGCACAGCACAAACCTCAGGAAGACTAAAGTACCATCAGAGCAGGTGGAAAGGCATTTGAGTCCACCACTCACATCTGTACTATACAAAAGCTGAATGGAAGAATGTGCAAGTGATTTTGGTGATTAATACTTGACCTTCTCCCAGTTTTTGAGGAAGACAGGTATCTGCTGTGGAAGGAAATGACTAAATGAACTTCAGGTGGAGCAAGGTACTCAAACTGGTCCAAGAAAAGTGTGGTTTCTCTAGAGGAAGGTTAATATTTGGCCTGGGAAACAGGAGGCACTAAAGGATTTATTAAAAAAAAAAAAAAAAAAGACTGTCTTCAAAATCTCCTTTTATATCTGCACCAAAATGTCTGTGCTCCCTGATTCAACTGGGGCAGAAAATTCCACAAAAAGCACTCCCTAAAAGATTGATTAATCAAACATCCAGGAAACCTTTGCCTTTTGTTTTATCAAGGTGAGGGATGGGAGGAAGCTTTCCTGGAAGCAGAGGAACTCTTTGAATGACAGTGGAGAAACAGTGTTGAAATCTGCATATAGGTATGCAATTGAAATAAGAATGCTGCTGAAAATATTGTATTATGCCTTCTGTTATCTCACTAGGGGACTTAGAGTGCATATAAACTCTACACCCATAGACAATGCCTTCTGGGTCAGGGTGAAG
This sequence comes from Ceyx cyanopectus, assembly GCA_013401355.1. Lineage (NCBI taxonomy): Eukaryota > Metazoa > Chordata > Aves > Coraciiformes > Alcedinidae > Ceyx > Ceyx cyanopectus. The sequence goes on from VYZU01085014.1 coordinate 6,769, forward strand.
CTTTTTATGCCTCTTCCCAGAGTCCCTATTGGCTCTGGCTCAACATGGGGCTGCTCTCAGCATCCTTCCCCCTCACCCCAAGAGTCTTCAGCAAAGCTTGTCATCATTGCCATGGGCCTTGAGTAAAAGAGAGAAGGAAGGAGATAAGGTCTGGTAACGTTCCTCCCCAGAGCAGACCTAGCAGAGTCTGAGTGTCTGCTGCACACACAAGCCAGCCTCAGCAGGCTGGATCCCATTCCTGGATCCCTCATCCTGGAACTACTTGGGATTCAGGAGATCCTCTCCTGAGGTGGAAACAGCCTCAGCTCTGCTAAACTGGTTTTGTCTTTCCCATTCCCTTTATTTCATGAAACCGTTGGCAGAGGAGGTTTGGGTGTTAGGCAAATATTTACAGAGTAGCTTTGGGGTTTTTTTTGGTACCTTTTCCACTGAGATGGATTGAGAAGAAATGCAGCATTCAGCACCACAGCTGCTTTCTGCCTGACCTCTTTCTCATTGCTCAGGTGTCTGAGGGCTTTCAGGGATACACATTTCATCTGTCACAAGGAAATCCAGGACGTGAACTCAACTTCATCAGCTCCACTGTGTTCTGAACTGATGCAGTGCTTGGAAAAAGAAGTCTCTCTGTACAGGATGAGTTTTCATCAAATCTTTTTGGTGGTTTCTTTTTGTTGGTATTCTCATCCTAGACAAATCACATCACAATCTATCACATCTCTCCCAATGCTGAGCATTCTTGCCAGGTTGCTTTGTAGTGTTGCTGTGTTTAGAGGTGGTGATGAAAACATGTTTTCACTCTGCTTTCACAGCAATTGCCCTTATTATGTTATCCCTTTTTCACAGTTAGTATGGAAGAAGGCAAAGGAAAAAAATCCTTCCTTCAATCACTGACACTGCAGCTGTTTTGACTGCAGCAATTGAATCCAACAGCTTTTCATTCAGTTTGTGAGTGGAAGTTGTGCTTGGCAGGAAAGGGCACAGCCTTGCTCAGACACCTGAGACCTGTTGCCTTGTAGTCACAAATTCAGAAGCTGTGGATGCTCCACTTTCCAAACAGGCTTCTTGCAGGCAGCTCAGATCCCAAGTGCTCTGGTGTGTAGAATCCCTGAGAAAGAAGTTCTTCTGGCAGATGAAGGGAACAGTTTCATTTTGCCTGAGGCCATTAACATTTTAATAAAGTGGTCACCAACTGTGATAACAATTTATCTTTAGGGGACTTTATCTATCACTAAACTTATTATGTAACAAGCCCTTTTTTTGCTGACACGTAGATTTTCCAATCCTCACCAAGACTGATTCAATTTTTTCCCCTTCAATTTCATGTTCTGTTATTTCCATGTTCCTTTGCTAAAAGTGTGTTTTGAGAGTTTGCTTTTACATTGATTCTTCAGTGCTTTCCTGTGTCCTCAGAATTCGGAGAAACACATGAGCTCATCAGAAGTGTTTAAAAAAAAAAGTCATTTTCACCCAGGTGAAACTTCAGTTCTTCACATTTTGATTTCACAGGCACTGGGTCACCTAAAAATTATTTACCTAAAAATCAAAACTCAGAGAAGTAAAATTTGTTTAGTAGGAGCTGTAATTATCCAAGGTTTCAGATGTCTGCCAAGATACCAAGGTTAGCATTATTCAGTGTAATTAATACTTTCACCAATGTAGAAGACTCTATAAACATCACGGCCTTGTGCTACTAGACAATGAGTGCTTTCTATGAGATGATAAATGCCTTTGCCTCCTGTAGATTTATCAGCATCTTGCAGGTTCAGGATCCATCAGGATCTATGCTGGTCACATCTAGGAAAGGGTGAACTAGTTAAGAAAAAAACCCAACCCCAGCTTTCAGCCCCAACTCTCCAGTCCCAGCTAAGTAGAAACTAGAAACCACAGGCTATTACTGGAAATTAACACAACCCTGATTTTTCATTTTGAGTTTTCTAAGTTTCCAAAGAGTTTAAATAAAGATTCCACTCCTTCTATGTACCCTCACATATCCATGTCATTACTGAGCTTGCAACAGAACACTCTGGAAATTCTGCAAGGAAGAAAAGTCCAAATAGATGTTGTTTTGCTAAACTTTAGGGTATTTATCTGCATATAACTCATCTTACTTCTAACTCATTGACAACAACTGCTTTTAATTGCAGCACAAGGGGAAGGAATGGACCTTGTCTGTGTCTCAGCTGTCATCCCAACTGTGACCGTGGTGTAGGGTGGAGATGTTTGATCTAATTGAAGGTAGTTTGTGTGGGAGGCAGGCTGGTAGCAACTGTGCTGGCCTTGGTGTCAGTGAGCTTACCCCCTTCCTTGGCTGGCTAACTGCCAGCTGAATGCACTGTGCTGGAGTAATCTCTGCTGCCTGGCAGACCTGGGTCTCCTGGGTGGGAATCTACACTGTCCATAGTAGATTGTTGGTCTCTGTGCTCCATGCCTGCAACCTAAGCTAAGGAGGCCCTCTGTCATGTGAAAAAAAAAGAGTAAAAAACCATGAGTCTGTGAACAAAATACTCTCTCCTGCATCATTTTAAATTTTTAAAGCCTATCTCCTAACAATCCATGAATCAACAACAGGGGAATGAACAAAAACAGTGAACAGGTTCCTCCCCAGGTTATAAACAGAGATGGGTTTGAGAAGATTTATGAAGGATTCTGGGCTTAATAATTCACAATAATAATGGTTTGTTATTTAAAAGCCATAAACTATGACAAACACACAGGAAGCTCATTCAAACATTCCTTTCAAATCGCTCTGCATGAGTCACTGACTTTGCAGAAGATGGCTCTTGAGTCAGTAATAGAAGTCTGAAGACTGGGATGGCATTCCTAACTCCACCACAAAATATGTTTCTGGCATTAGTTAAAAATTGCTCTGTGGGCTTCCTCATCCACCAGTGTAGGGAGAATAAAGCTCCTGCCAACACTTCCATCACAATATTAGTCCATTCATGTCACTAAGACCTGCTCTAAAAAGCAATTCCTGAATGAAGAATGTTTGTGACCATTCTAAAAACCCAAATGAAACCCTAAAATCTTTCCCTCTGAGAAGATTCCTGGAATTGTTTGGGTCTGAGCAGATGCCTGTTCCCTCTCAGTCTAGTGAGGCAAGCCACGGGTCAGATCCACGTCAGCCACGAGCTGAGAAGCATTGCAGATCTATAGGCAAGCTCCTCAGGCCACCAAAACCATCTATTTCAGTTCTGTTATAAACTTCCCAAAAATGAAGAGCCTACAGGGCCCTCTCCACAAGGACAATTTAGCTGACAGCCCTTCTCTTGGCAGTGCCTCTCCCTAGGAACATCTTCAAGTGGAAGCTGTCGAGACTGGAGTACTTAGTCTTCCTCAGGAGCACCATGATCAGGAGACCTCCCCTCCAAGATGCTTCCAGCAGCAACTGCTCCTTGAATTACCTGCTCTTTATAGTGCAAGCCCAGTGAAGCTGTCCTCACCACCACGGACGGGCACCACCACCTTCAGCCAATTCATCTCCTGCTTTATTGCTCACTGAAAAGAGCCTCAGGTTGCCCCCGTGGCAGACAACAGGCGGCTGCAAGACAGCAACCATCCATTTCTACCCAGCCTCCACGTATGATCTCATTTGGCTAATTATCCCATTAACCTGCACCTAGAGATTCAATTACTGGAGCTGTGGGTGACTGAATAAAGGGCCCCAGCAGTGGGCCTGGAGCGTGGGGGGCTGTGCTAACTTTCTTTGGTGTATTTGTAGCTGCTCGAGCCAAACTGTCTCTTATGAGACCCAGAAAAATGTTTATTAGACTTGTGAATAAATAGCATTTTCTCTCTTTTTTTTTTTTTTCTCAAGAGAAAATGGGATTAGTGTTGAAGCATTCAAATAGGAAAAGCCTGAGTTCAAAACCAGTCACAACTGATGTTCAAGCATGACCTGAATGGCTTTGTGGCAGGGTCCATTTGTCAATGTAACTGGAAAAAACTCCTAGAGGACCAGAGCTTGAGCTGTATAAAACCTGTCAGCATTTGCATGAGGGTCATGTGCATTGATCTCGTGCAAGAACACGTGTCCAACCTGTTCCCTTCAACCACACAAACCTTGACCTCATGCCCACTTGGACAAGCAATGGTGGGTTTACAGCTTTCAGAATCCCACTGGTGCCACTGGTACAGCAGATGTTGCTCCCATCAGTCACACAGTGGAACAAGAAGTAAAATCCAAGAAAACCACCATGTCTCTAAAGTTCTAAATGTAAGGTGAAAGAGAACAGGGCTGACAAACACATGCACTAAAAATCTCAGTTAATATAGAAGGTTCATACACCTAACCAGTACAAAACTTAAGGAGTCAAAGGATCTGTCTATTAAATAAATGATAAACACTAATGATTTTGAACAACACTAGAAATTCTATAAAGCAAAATAAGAAAAACAAACCAACCAACCAAACCCCTTATCCTAACTAGAAGTTCCTCATGAAGTTTGATGAGCATCCATCGTTACCTGTACAGATCTCCCAGCCAGAAAGGGCTTGTGGAAATGGGCATGCTCGAGGAAAAGGTTTCTGATCTTTCAGGAAATATCTGAGTAAAGAATATTTTGAGCCAGGGAATCCTATTTCTCTGGCTACTGTTCTCCACTGCAAAGGATATTTCTGTAATCCAGTCAGAGACAGAGATTCACCACCACGAGGGGTTCTGGGGAGGACAGCATGCACATTGGGAATTTGGTGGAGACTTCTTCTTTCTTTCTTGTTTGGCAGTCAGTCTGTGAAAGATCAAATCAGTTATCCTGCCCTTCCCTTCAAAGCAGAGAATGAAATCCAGACGGCAAGCAGCCTTCCCCGTGAGAAACAGTTTCCCTCCTTACACTGGGAAACATTTTATTTTCTGCCTAAATCAGGAACAGCAAGGACCCAGAAAGCTACATGCCAGCAAGCAACTCTTTTTAATTAGACTTCTCTTCTGAATATCCTTTTGAATTAGTTTCCAGAAAACTTAGCAGACAGTGTTTTTCATTACTGGTACTCTCCCCATCTGTCCTCCTGTACAGGATATCTGTGCACAAAGAGAATTTGCAGGGCTGAAGCCAGAGTGGAGCCTTCTTGGAGATCCTTATGCTGGCGACTGTGGACAAAAGAGTGGTAACATTCCCTCCTATAGGATGGGAGCTGCTGGTTGCCCAGAAACACTTTGATTAACTGATTTATCATAATATTTTTTGGTAATGTTTGGTGTAAGCTGTGGGCAGCATTTCTAACCTCACTTGGTCACAGGTTGGTGATGGGCATGTGTTAGATTACAAACTAGCTGAGCAGCAGGACTCACAAACTCAACTTCACTTGCTATTCCTTCTATCTGGATGCTTCATTGCACGCAGTTGGGATACATGTGGTGGTTTGGATTCAGCAGCAGTGATACAACAGCCACCTACAACCACCACTTCTGCCTGCCAGGGGCTTCCTGCAAACACACCCCTCATATTTTCCACTCTCACAGTCACTTTCTGTTCTGTGCTGATTGCTGTTCAAGATGTCAGTGATAACCCTGAAGTTTTCAGAGCCTGCTGTAAGAATGACACTGCCTCTGTCCCGCAGCTGCCACTTTCCCCTCCAGCCTTCACAGATAAGTGCAGTCGAGTGGCTCTTATGGTCGGTCCCCAGAGCCATCAGGCTCACAGACAGTGCTTTGTACTGAACCCTCTCCTTTGATACACCCTTTGGTGCGTGTCTCCCATGAGCTCCAGAGTGTGAGTTCAGAGGCGTTTATTTGGTTTCCATTTTGGTGGTTCTGCAGGAACGTCAGTTGTTTGGGTTTTTAATTGGTCTGAAAGCAAAGCTAACAAAAAAGGGGACAATTTTAGCTGTATCCGTTGAGGGTGGTGAGGATTTTGTGCTTCATTGTTTTTATGTGAAGTGTTAATACACAACTAACTGCCATGTCAACAGGCACTCCAAATCTTTAAATAACAATGCAGCAAAATATCCAGCTTTGGAGAGTACTTATCTCTGTTTAGAAGCTGAAAATGTTGTATTGCACAATGTACCAGGGAATAGCACGTCCTGTGATAGGACATCATTTGACCTCATGTTATAGAAGCTGGGTAGCATGATGCATGAGCCAGCACACAGAAAATCCTAGGGGAAGTTCTGAGCAGTGCAAAGGTCCTGTAAGTATTTAAATACCTACACGATGGGTGAGAAACTAGCAATTTGCTGGGCTAAAATTAAAGCAATTTGCTATAGTGCTTTAAAATGCAACTACTCCAGTTTGCCCTGTCATTCCTTTGTAACTGGTGAAAGAAAACATGGTGGAGTTTGGAGCACAGAAGCTATTCCTAGGCAGGACAAAAGGGAAGCCTTTATGCTCAGGCATTTGTGGTTGACACTACCTTGAACTTCACTGATATGGGTAGACCAGAAGTAGGAATGATCTTTGGTTTTGTTCATCAAACAGTAACCCCTAATTGACACAGTCTTGCTGAGCTGCAGTTTAGGCTTAGTGATTATCTATCTTCTCCCTGGAGCCAAATGCACCTCTTTCATACTTTTTTTTCTCCAATTTAATACTGCTTGCTAGTGCTAGGCATACAACAGCACTCCCACAAACAGCTTGTACAATGGCTGTGGAAACAATTCACAAGGCCAGCAATATCAACTACAATGGGGTGAGCTCTGCTTATGCTGAAGCTGCTGGTAACGTTGATCTCAGCTAAGGGAAGGCTGCAATTGTGAAGCAACAAATTCCTGCTGGAAATCAGCATGTCATGTTGTGCCTGGGTGCTTACAACCCTCACCCTGTGTGCTTTTATATTCAGGCCCCCTCTGGTCTTTGCTAGGCTCATGGAAACTGCTGTGGAAACCCCACATCTTCCTTTCCCCAAACACCTTCTTAGCACACACTCCTTCTCATCCTTTAGTCTCATGGTGCAATCACACAGATAAAGAATCATGGAATTGTCAGGGTTGGAAGAGACCTTAAAGCTCATCTGCTTTACCCCCCTGCCACAGGCAGGGACACCTCCCACTAGAGCAGGTTGCTCAGAACCCCATAAAGAGGCTCATTCTGATTTACCTGGAGACCTGTTCCAGGCTCTCCAGCCCAAAACCAAACAATTATCTATTTGGAACAACTAAACCCAAAATCCACTTTGATGGAACATGGTTTTTGTTTCAAATTCCAAGCCATCTTGGGTAAATGGTCACAATTCCACACCTACCATGTAAAACACCCTCCCACAGTTCACCAAAGAAATAATCTATATACAGTGTTTTAGGAACTGCCACCAGGCAGGCTTCTGTGCTGGCACCATGGAAGCACACACCAGTATGTGCAGCATCAGACAATTTCCTACTTAGTGGTATAGGCAACTGATCTGTTGGACATCTTCAAGTTTTCATGCATTTGGACCTGGGCCATTGGGTTCAGGTAGCCTTGTTAAAAAGGGATTTGCAGTGTTACAGCCCTGCCAAGCTGGAAGCTACAGACAAGGTCAGTGTCTAGGACTCTCTTGTATTAAATGAGCAGGGAAGCTTATATGCATTGCAGATTCCCTGCCCATGAGATCTCTTGTCTAAAGCAATCTGCTGAAAGGTGATAGGGTTGAAATGTAGGCTCGACAACATGCATATGGCAGAGGGTTTGTAATATTCTAAATAGCAGCCACTGTGTTTTCTTGGGTCAACATACACAGGGTGTTGGTAAATCAATAGTTTAAATCCAAGTGTGACAAGATGATTTATCAAAGCTCTTACAATGCTGCTGGAGGAGACAAAGCAGGTTTGCAGCACTTCTGGCAGAAGTCACATGCAGCACTTGGCACAATGCAGCCATAGCCAGAGAGAGGTGCCCCCCACCCAGCCTGCCTGGGCCAAGGGGAGACCAGCTGGGAAAGCCCAGTGTCTCTGCCTGGGAGACACTAGTAAGCACACAGTGACATCCTGCATTGTAATATTCTGACACAGAAAGGGAGGAAATAATGGCCGTGGGTTAAGCCTTAATTACAAGGGGGAATTTGCTTTGCTTTTGGTCGAAAACAGGAGCTGTGGCTCCCTGGGCATTAGGAAGACACAACTCACTGCTCTGTAAAACTCTTTCAAAGCCATGTTTAGGATGGGGAAGAAGAAGAGGGGAGGGGGACATCACTATGTTAAAGGTGGCACTTACAACAGACAGTAAAAGTCCAAGGTGCTTGCATTTCATCACTTGATAACCTCTCGTGAGCCAAGGGCAGCATTCACAAAGCCTGGCTCCTCCACTCTGGCCCCCACCAGCTTATTCCAAGATGAAATTCCCCTAGCTTCTGAAATCCAAGGGAACAGCATAGCAAATGTGTGTGATCACCAGCAGAAGGCCTGCAGGTTTGACTGATTAAGGCTGAGGTTTTGCAGACATCCATCTCCCCACATCAAACAGAGGTGCCCTTCGNCAATTTAATACTGCTTGCTAGTGCTAGGCATACAACAGCACTCCCACAAACAGCTTGTACAATGGCTGTGGAAACAATTCACAAGGCCAGCAATATCAACTACAATGGGGTGAGCTCTGCTTATGCTGAAGCTGCTGGTAACGTTGATCTCAGCTAAGGGAAGGCTGCAATTGTGAAGCAACAAATTCCTGCTGGAAATCAGCATGTCATGTTGTGCCTGGGTGCTTACAACCCTCACCCTGTGTGCTTTTATATTCAGGCCCCCTCTGGTCTTTGCTAGGCTCATGGAAACTGCTGTGGAAACCCCACATCTTCCTTTCCCCAAACACCTTCTTAGCACACACTCCTTCTCATCCTTTAGTCTCATGGTGCAATCACACAGATAAAGAATCATGGAATTGTCAGGGTTGGAAGAGACCTTAAAGCTCATCTGCTTTACCCCCCTGCCACAGGCAGGGACACCTCCCACTAGAGCAGGTTGCTCAGAACCCCATAAAGAGGCTCATTCTGATTTACCTGGAGACCTGTTCCAGGCTCTCCAGCCCAAAACCAAACAATTATCTATTTGGAACAACTAAACCCAAAATCCACTTTGATGGAACATGGTTTTTGTTTCAAATTCCAAGCCATCTTGGGTAAATGGTCACAATTCCACACCTACCATGTAAAACACCCTCCCACAGTTCACCAAAGAAATAATCTATATACAGTGTTTTAGGAACTGCCACCAGGCAGGCTTCTGTGCTGGCACCATGGAAGCACACACCAGTATGTGCAGCATCAGACAATTTCCTACTTAGTGGTATAGGCAACTGATCTGTTGGACATCTTCAAGTTTTCATGCATTTGGACCTGGGCCATTGGGTTCAGGTAGCCTTGTTAAAAAGGGATTTGCAGTGTTACAGCCCTGCCAAGCTGGAAGCTACAGACAAGGTCAGTGTCTAGGACTCTCTTGTATTAAATGAGCAGGGAAGCTTATATGCATTGCAGATTCCCTGCCCATGAGATCTCTTGTCTAAAGCAATCTGCTGAAAGGTGATAGGGTTGAAATGTAGGCTCGACAACATGCATATGGCAGAGGGTTTGTAATATTCTAAATAGCAGCCACTGTGTTTTCTTGGGTCAACATACACAGGGTGTTGGTAAATCAATAGTTTAAATCCAAGTGTGACAAGATGATTTATCAAAGCTCTTACAATGCTGCTGGAGGAGACAAAGCAGGTTTGCAGCACTTCTGGCAGAAGTCACATGCAGCACTTGGCACAATGCAGCCATAGCCAGAGAGAGGTGCCCCCCACCCAGCCTGCCTGGGCCAAGGGGAGACCAGCTGGGAAAGCCCAGTGTCTCTGCCTGGGAGACACTAGTAAGCACACAGTGACATCCTGCATTGTAATATTCTGACACAGAAAGGGAGGAAATAATGGCCGTGGGTTAAGCCTTAATTACAAGGGGGAATTTGCTTTGCTTTTGGTCGAAAACAGGAGCTGTGGCTCCCTGGGCATTAGGAAGACACAACTCACTGCTCTGTAAAACTCTTTCAAAGCCATGTTTAGGATGGGGAAGAAGAAGAGGGGAGGGGGACATCACTATGTTAAAGGTGGCACTTACAACAGACAGTAAAAGTCCAAGGTGCTTGCATTTCATCACTTGATAACCTCTCGTGAGCCAAGGGCAGCATTCACAAAGCCTGGCTCCTCCACTCTGGCCCCCACCAGCTTATTCCAAGATGAAATTCCCCTAGCTTCTGAAATCCAAGGGAACAGCATAGCAAATGTGTGTGATCACCAGCAGAAGGCCTGCAGGTTTGACTGATTAAGGCTGAGGTTTTGCAGACATCCATCTCCCCACATCAAACAGAGGTGCCCTTCGAAATTCCCACATTAAAAATAGACTCCTATTAGGGTTCAGATGTTACATGCAAAAATTATTTCACCTAAGGTCTGAATAAAGCAAATGACATTAAAGCCAAAGGAAAGGAACAATAGGGAGCAAAAAACCCCAATTATTTAATGAGAATTCTTAAAAACAGTTGTGTGTGTATCACAAAGGTGGCACTCCTTGTGCATATATAGAATATTCCTGTTATTGCATAGCTGCTATAATGTGGAATACTGACCACATTTTTTTCTTATTTTTTTTTATAAGGCCATTATTAGAGCCTTACAGCTACTTTAAACCCACATATAATTGCTCCCAGGATAAGAGCCTCTATTCATATTACTCAAATGCTTTGCCTCAGATGGAGACAGCTGAAATGAGTACAGTGTGAAACAAGATAGAGTGAATGAGCTCTAACCTTTCTTCACTAAAGCAGGTACTGAAAGATACCAGGCTTGTTTCACTCTGTGAATAATGAGCACAGTTCAGTTTCTCATTCACCCGCCCACCTCACAGCCCAGGCTCTGCGTCCTTGGCCAAAGGCTGATTTATTATTTTTTCTTACTTCTTTTTTCACTTTTTCCTTCAGAAGACTTATGGATAAGAAGGAGGAAACTCCATGCCTTGTTCTTGGCTCCTTCTGGTTTGTCTCTTTAGCCAGCACAAAGGTGCAGCTACTTCAGCATCCTCCACTGGGATGAGCCGGCACCAAGGCGCTTACTCTGAACCTGCTGCACCCAAGTGTCCACACTGGGGACAGGTCTGACCCACCAGGTTCCCCACAGACCTGCCCTCTGACCTCTTGGCGGGTATCACAACTCTTTCTCTTCTCAAAGGAAAACAGGGTGTGTAAGTGGAGGCTGAGCAGGGCCCAGAGCACTTCCACAAACACTGCAGACCACCCACATCTGCAGGAGAAAGAGCATCTGCATCTACCACAGTTGGTCTTCACCTCAGTTACTCTCTCAATTTTTCTAGCTGGTTAAATCCTAACAGCACAATAGATAAAGTTCAGAGTGGTGAGTCAATTGGTAATGATAAGAAAGAATAATAATAATAATAATAAAAAAAAACAGGATGGGAAAAGAAAATATCTTCATTTTTTCATTGAAACTGAAACACCCAGTGTAGCCAGTTGTGATCATGGTGACTCTACACAGGCTATGGAGACTGAAGCAGAATCTTAGTCTTGGCCAAAAGGTTAAGTTTTAAAAATAGCTGCTGTTTCTGCTGCACGTCAAGTTTTTCCTTCTTATAGCTCACAAACCTGCATGGAAATAGCCTCATTTATTTCACCATCAAATTCTATTTGGAAAAGAATTCTCCCCTCATTGTTTTCTAAACTGTACAGTTCAGCTTGAAGCAGAGGGCAGCTGGTGATCACTTTCATGGCTTCACATTCTTCCTCTGCAAAACCAATTCAGTATTCATGGATAATTCATACAGTAGTGTAGAAGAGTGTGCAGGAATTGTCCTTTACAGAAATCAATTTGCAAATATATTCAGCACTTAATTTTGTACCTGTTACTTGTCTGCCACGTTAAAGAAACATCATTTCCCAACAACCTTCCCCAGAGATATTTCCATTAGGAAACTACTTTATAGGTGATTTCTGATTGTCTCTTAATGAACCTAAATATTTAAGTTTTTCCAGACTGCATTTAGTGTTCACTGTCCTTGGGGATGTGCAGAATGAATCCAAATTAAAATCATCGAGAAACGGACACACTTCAGTTCTGGAATTCCTAGTGGATTCAAATGTCACACGTGTTTGAATGGGAAGTTATTGGATTCTTATCCCAGTTGTGAAAATAGGAACAAAAAAAACCAGGCAGGGGCAAAACAGCAAAAGAAGAAATAATGAAAAATGGAAAGGTGGCACGAGCAGATAAAAGAAGGTACATCAGAAAGGAAGGAGAGAAACCGTGATGCCAAAGGAGTATCCAGTTAGATGACAGGTGGGATTTTACATACCAGCCTCAGACAAGGGCAGTTCCTGGGGATGTTCCTGGGGTGTGATTCTTCACCACCTCCCTGCCACGGCTCCCAGTAACGTGGTTATGGAACCATCTAAGTTTTTATTTAGTACTTGTCCAACTCTCTTTGTTGCAGCTGCATCAAAGGACAGAAGTGGTTATGAACAGTTTTCTGCATAGACTTGTCACTGCAAAAGGGCAGACAGGTCTTTAGGACTTTATTTCATTCACTTTAACTCTCCATTTTTGGCAATCTCTTCCACCCCTTGGGTTAGATTTCCAAGGAAGCTGGAAAGTTTTTACACACAGCTGCTAATACTATTACACAGCTGCCAGAAACACCACCAGTCACCTAAACAGGTTTTATTCTTGACTAGGAGAAGATTCTGTTATATCAACTGGGGAAAAGTGCTCTACCTACAGAGTGGTGAAAACAAGAGCAATGCTCCATCAGGAGCAAAACACATTCAAGAGTGTGTAAAACAGCAGAGAGCACACGAGGAGATCAAACAAGTACTGACTTGTGTCCCTCTAATTGCTGTGGGTCTTTTGTTTTGAGGAGTAAAATTACTCTTGAAAATATTTTTCCCACAGGGGTTGCAGTAAATTCACCAGTTCTTCAGTGAGTTTAAGCAGGGCAGATTTCTTTTCCTGAGGTCTAAATGTGACACCTTCCAGCTCCAGAAGCAGTTACTCTGATCGTTGGATGTGCTGGAAACCAGGTTCATCAGCAGTGAAAGCTGCATCTCTGCCCTCCCTCATGTGGGTGCCTCCAGCTCCTGCAGTTTCCTTTCCCACCAGCAGCTGCCTCTGCTCTTCATCCTGCTAAGGAATGGGAAAGTGAGGGTAACAGCGAGTGCATGGCAGTGGATCATCGTGCAAATGAGCTATCACAACCTGTCCAGATGTCACAGAATCACTGAATCACTGAGGGTGGAAATAACCTTCAAAATCATCAGGTCCTAAACATCTACTAAATGTTATCAGTACCAGTAAACCAGGTTGAGGGAGGTTCTCCTCCCCCTCTAATCTGCACTAGTGAGACCACATCTGGAGTCTTGTGTCCAGTGCTGGGCTCCTCAGTTCAAGATAGGGAAATACTGGAGAGAATCCAGCAGAGGCTGCAAAGATGATGAAGGGGCTGGAACATCTCTGTGGTGAGAGCCCTGGGGCTGTTTAGCTGGAGAAGAGAAGCCTGAGAGGGGAGCTGATGAATGTTTACAGAGATCTGAGGGGTGGGTGTGAAGCATAAGGGGCCAGGCTCTGTTCAGTGATGCCCTGGGATAGGACAAGAGGTGCTGGTAGCAGGGGTAACACATGAAGTTCCACCTCAACATGAGGAGGAACTTCTTCCCAGTGAAGGTGTCAGATCCTGGCACAGGCTGCCCAGAGAGGCTGTGAGTCTCCTCTCCTCATAAGGGAGATGCTCCACTCCCTTCAGCATCTTGGTAGCCATGCACTGGACTCTCTCCAGTAAATCTCTGTCTTTTCTGAACTGGGGTGCCCAAAACTGAACATAGTACTCGAGGTGGGGTCTCACCAGGGCAGAGTAGAGAGGAAGGAGAACCTCTCTTGCCCTGCTGGCCACACTTCTCTTAATGCATCCCAGGATGCCATTGGCCTTCTTGGACACAAGGGCACATTGTTGGCTCGTGGTCATCCCCCTGTCCACCAGGACCCCCAGGTCTCTTTCTCCAGAGCTGCTCTCCAATACATCAGCCCCCAGCCTGTACTGATCCATGGGGTTGTTCTTCCCCAGATGAAGCACCTTACACTTGCTCTTGTTAAATGTCATTACATTTCTCCCTGCCCTGCTCCCCAGTCTGTCCAGGTCTCTCTGGATGGCAGCACAGCCTGCTGCTGTGTCAGTCACTCCTTCCAGTTTGGTGTCATCAGCAAACTTGCNTCAAGGAATACCACATCCACTGCCCTTCCCTCATCTAACCATCTACTTACATCATCATAAAAGGCTATCAGATTAGACAATCATGACTTCCCCTTACAGAATCCATGTTGACTACTTGTGATAAGCCTCCTTTTGTCCAGATGCTTAGAGATGGCAGCAAGGACAAGTTGTTCCATCAGACTCTTTTTTCACCCTAAATGGTCCATGTGATGCCTGGTCTGAAGTCTCTCCAATCAAGTGCTCCTCTACCAAGTGCTTCCTGCCCAACATGATACACACAGGAGGCTGAGTGGAGGAAAAAAGACTTTCTCCATGAGAGGTAAAGCTGCAATGCCAAGTGCCTGGAAGTTATGACTTAACATCCCAAAGACTATCAAGACAGTGGGTTGATAACATGATAAAATAGATTATTTCCATGACAATCATCCATCCCACTTCCTCTGAGGGAATTTTACATGAAAAATGCTGTTTCCACAATGCTGATTTTTTTCTAGATTATTTTCTTCTTAATTTTTTCTGTCTCTTTCCCCCCTTCCTCCCTGTCACAGATATCATCACTAAAGACTTTTTGTTGCTTGGACTTGTTCCAAATCAGAATTCCTTAGATTGCTGGACTGACCAAAGCCATTGTTCTGCTGCAGTTCCATCTTAAACCCCACTGCCTTTTAGCATACATTGCCACTCAGGAGCCCAAGCCTTCTGTGGTGGCCCTCAGCCTCCTCCTCCTTCAGGGAGAGGATATGCCATGGGCACTGTGTCCCTAGAGATGTGTTATAAACAGGCAATTAGGCCCTGGTGGGAAAAGTGGAAGCATAATTTATGCTCCCCATCCTCAACTTCACTGACCAGGAAACATGCTTTTCCGGTGAGCCTGTGTGTTTGGGGTGAGTTTAATACAATTTAGCTCTCAGTTTGTTTCAGGGTGATATTAAAAAATGCTCCAAAAGCACATTTCCAAGATAATTCTTTTGGACTCTTGATTCCAAAGGAACTCAATTTCCCCAATCCCCCCCTTTTTTTTCCTCCATTTTCACCAATCACAAATATTAATATCAGAGTTTTGTACTTTTTTACAAGTTATGAATGTCTTTTCTAAACCTCTACCTGCAAAACGTTCTTGCTATCTTCCCCTGTCTTTCTGCAATTCCATATGCTACCACATTTTTACCACTTGAATGATCCCTAGGACCTAATCCCAGATCCCCAGATCCCATAGTAAAGGTCTGTTCTCTCTGAGCTGACACAACAGTAGGCAATTCACTGAGCCCAGACAGCCACATCTTTTCCATGAACGCATTTAGCATCACTGCTAAAACTGTCTCACCAGCAATTTCAGCTAATAAGAAAATGAAGTTAGCTCCAAGCTGCTGAAAATAAATCCTGTGGAAGACGTCTCTCTGTTTAATAGAGATTGAATGCAGTCCATTTCTCTTCCCCCTTGTGCCAAACAACACATCAAAACAATGTCTAGCAAGTGAGCTGCATTTCACAACACACTCCCATCCTAGATGGACATGAAATAAGTTGCTTGGCAGTATGAATGCCCCAGAGAGAGGAAAGTTGGTTGGGGCTGGGTTTTTTTGTTGTTTGGGTTTTTTATTTACTTTCCAGCCTGGTTTCTCCCAGTACTTTAGGATTGCCCAAGATGATTCCATTATCTCATTTGAGTCTCCAGTGGCTGTTAACCCTCTGCGCTGCTCCTCCACCAGAAACATTTCCCCTGACCCTTGAATTCAGGTTGCAGAAATGTTGGGCAGCACTGCTGTTCATTTCTGGCATATTCTGCCTGAGTTAGACTCAAATACTTTGTAAACACAAGTGGGAGAAAGGGACCTTAAAAAAATAGGTACTCCAAGTTGTGTTTAAGCACGTAAGGGGAAAGGGGCTGGACACATCATCCGGAGCAGGTCACTGAGTCAGTGATTTTTCCCCAGTTTTTTAGTTTGCTTAATGGTCTCAAATATACTATTTTCTCAAAGACACTGGTGGCATAATGGTATGTGAGAAATGTTATTTAACTCCAGATTTGTCTCTTCAAATGGTGTGGTCTTGCTAAGCTCTCCCTGTGCTCCTAGTTAGGAATAACCACAGGCCAAGTCTCAGCATCTTCAGTGTAGCCCACGGGAACTCAGCTCACTAAAGTTGGCCCATAAAACTCNTTATGACTTAACATCCCAAAGACTATCAAGACAGTGGGTTGATAACATGATAAAATAGATTATTTCCATGACAATCATCCATCCCACTTCCTCTGAGGGAATTTTACATGAAAAATGCTGTTTCCACAATGCTGATTTTTTTCTAGATTATTTTCTTCTTAATTTTTTCTGTCTCTTTCCCCCCTTCCTCCCTGTCACAGATATCATCACTAAAGACTTTTTGTTGCTTGGACTTGTTCCAAATCAGAATTCCTTAGATTGCTGGACTGACCAAAGCCATTGTTCTGCTGCAGTTCCATCTTAAACCCCACTGCCTTTTAGCATACATTGCCACTCAGGAGCCCAAGCCTTCTGTGGTGGCCCTCAGCCTCCTCCTCCTTCAGGGAGAGGATATGCCATGGGCACTGTGTCCCTAGAGATGTGTTATAAACAGGCAATTAGGCCCTGGTGGGAAAAGTGGAAGCATAATTTATGCTCCCCATCCTCAACTTCACTGACCAGGAAACATGCTTTTCCGGTGAGCCTGTGTGTTTGGGGTGAGTTTAATACAATTTAGCTCTCAGTTTGTTTCAGGGTGATATTAAAAAATGCTCCAAAAGCACATTTCCAAGATAATTCTTTTGGACTCTTGATTCCAAAGGAACTCAATTTCCCCAATCCCCCCCTTTTTTTTCCTCCATTTTCACCAATCACAAATATTAATATCAGAGTTTTGTACTTTTTTACAAGTTATGAATGTCTTTTCTAAACCTCTACCTGCAAAACGTTCTTGCTATCTTCCCCTGTCTTTCTGCAATTCCATATGCTACCACATTTTTACCACTTGAATGATCCCTAGGACCTAATCCCAGATCCCCAGATCCCATAGTAAAGGTCTGTTCTCTCTGAGCTGACACAACAGTAGGCAATTCACTGAGCCCAGACAGCCACATCTTTTCCATGAACGCATTTAGCATCACTGCTAAAACTGTCTCACCAGCAATTTCAGCTAATAAGAAAATGAAGTTAGCTCCAAGCTGCTGAAAATAAATCCTGTGGAAGACGTCTCTCTGTTTAATAGAGATTGAATGCAGTCCATTTCTCTTCCCCCTTGTGCCAAACAACACATCAAAACAATGTCTAGCAAGTGAGCTGCATTTCACAACACACTCCCATCCTAGATGGACATGAAATAAGTTGCTTGGCAGTATGAATGCCCCAGAGAGAGGAAAGTTGGTTGGGGCTGGGTTTTTTTGTTGTTTGGGTTTTTTATTTACTTTCCAGCCTGGTTTCTCCCAGTACTTTAGGATTGCCCAAGATGATTCCATTATCTCATTTGAGTCTCCAGTGGCTGTTAACCCTCTGCGCTGCTCCTCCACCAGAAACATTTCCCCTGACCCTTGAATTCAGGTTGCAGAAATGTTGGGCAGCACTGCTGTTCATTTCTGGCATATTCTGCCTGAGTTAGACTCAAATACTTTGTAAACACAAGTGGGAGAAAGGGACCTTAAAAAAATAGGTACTCCAAGTTGTGTTTAAGCACGTAAGGGGAAAGGGGCTGGACACATCATCCGGAGCAGGTCACTGAGTCAGTGATTTTTCCCCAGTTTTTTAGTTTGCTTAATGGTCTCAAATATACTATTTTCTCAAAGACACTGGTGGCATAATGGTATGTGAGAAATGTTATTTAACTCCAGATTTGTCTCTTCAAATGGTGTGGTCTTGCTAAGCTCTCCCTGTGCTCCTAGTTAGGAATAACCACAGGCCAAGTCTCAGCATCTTCAGTGTAGCCCACGGGAACTCAGCTCACTAAAGTTGGCCCATAAAACTCCTTCTCCAATATCCCAACTTCTGCATGTGAGAATATTTAAAACCATGGCACTTAAAGCTGGTTTCTGCCACTTCCTGGTGCTAGACAGCTCTAGACACTGCTGGTCATGACTGTAGGGGTTCTTTTGTTTGTGTGCTCCTGCCTTACCCGTAGCTTTGTTCATGGCAGTAATAATATTCCCAACAGCTTGGGAAACTTCCTTTGCTCCAACTCGAAGAGGCTGACTGCAGTTCCCAGGGATCTCAGTGGGGGCTGGATTGAGCTCTGGGGTAAAATCCTTTACTTCTTACCACACTGCCTCTGTGGCAGGTGCTGAAATTCCTTCTGTTTTCCTTAATTGATCCTTTGTACCAAGATCCTCTAAATTTCTTCCCTTGTGTAGGGTTATTCTGAGCTCCTGGGATGGGAGAGACCCAAACTCTGATCCTTCTCCAGTCTCCATCCAGTTCAAAGCCCCAAAGCTTTAGCTTCCCCAGGATTTGTCCTGAACCAAAGAACTCTCTGTGCCAGTCAAGGAGATCTGCAATAATTTTTACTCTTAACACACTCCATCTCTGGATGGACACATTTATTCTTCCTCCAGAGTCCCTGTGTATCCAAATTACAGAACCAGAAACAAGGACAGGCATGTCCTCTTACAGCCCAAGGGGGAAGAGAAGGGACAAGGACTTTACAAGTAAAGTTTTTGTTTGAAAGCTAAAAAACAAATGGCATATTTACATTAACTAGTATCCAGTTACAGTCTGATACCCAGGTAGAGTTATCCGCAGGACATGGGTTAGTAGATACCAGCTAAAAAGAAATTGAAATATAGGGTTTCTTCCTTCATAAAAACCTCTGATAATCTTTATTTTCCTGTCTGTCTTTGGTGCCCTTCAAACCCATTAGTTTGGCATCTATGAAGATTGAAAACAATAAAAAGAAAACCAAAACCCCAAAACAACAACAACCACCCTTCCATTTTCAAATACCATATCACATTGAGAAGGAGGCAAAGGAGGTACAGGGCTCCCCAGAAAGAGAGCACCATTTGTACAGAAATAACTGATCAACTCTACCAAATCAAAATCCTGCATGATAATTAGAATTATTAATTGAGGAATGGCAGCTCCTTTGCTGAATTTTCAGCTCAACCAATACAAATTAGTCTCCACTGAAGGTCCCTCAGTTCACCTGGAAGATAATCCTCACATGCCACTTGGAATTCCCCAAGAAATCCTTGTTCAATGCCCCTGGGTTATTGTTCCCAGAACGTGGTGGTTAATTTAACTTGTTTGGTTTGTGCTGAAGTGCCTACACTTGGGCACACCAATGATTCCTGCCTTCTGATAATAAGATTTTTAGGCAAAGCATCATGACAGTATTTACACATGTTCAAAGGCACAGATGTTAATCACACGCATGCCTGTACATGTGAAAAAAGAAAATGTTTTCAGAAAAACTTACCATCAAAAATCATAGAATCATAGAATGTCAGGGGTTGGAAGGGACCTAGAAAGATCATCTAGTCCAACCCCCCTGCCAGAGCAGGGTCACCTAGACAAAATAAATGACAATATCAATATGAGCAGAGAAGGCAGAATCTGTGGTCTGGGCTTTCTCTGTTTCACAGTACCTTTAATGAATAGCACTTAACCACAGACAGCTGGAGATCTAGTCCTGTAAATCATGCCAAAAGAATTAAGAAAAGTGAACATGTTCCCAAGTTTTTCTGGTTTCCCACTACTGGAGAAAGGGTTTTCTAAACAAGAGTTTTTGTTTACCACAGAGCTGAAGCAGAAGCTGTCAGCAGCCACCATGCCTCATAGTAAAGTGAAAATATTCTGTTGAAGGTGGAAAAAACCCAAAACCAAAATATCAATGGCACTTTCCTTCTGTGTTACTGTAAATGAATTTTAGAGGTGGCATAAAACATAAAATTCAGATTCAGAGAGAACCTGGGAGCACACAGCTCGAAATGAAGATCACTGTAGCCAGACCACCGTGGTTGGTGGCACAGGGGTGATAACCAATTAATTAGCCAGGTCCACAGAAGATCAATTCCATATACCCCTTATCTCACTGTAAATTCCCAGTACACCTTGCATCCTGCACTCAAACTCCACGGACATTTCTAACATCTTAGGTTCCTGTGGCAGCCATAATTTTGTTTTAGAACAAGAGGTATTCTTAAAGAACACAGCTTGGGTAAAATTTCCACCCCCAGAATCTGAGACTCTAATGGAATCTCCCACAAATCCATCTCATTTAGCTAAAAGACAATTTCTAGTTAAAAATCCATTGAGAAAGGACCTTGAAATAGAGAAACTCACCTAAAATGTGAGCCAAATCTGAATCTTTA
Organism: Ceyx cyanopectus; assembly: GCA_013401355.1. Classification (NCBI taxonomy): domain Eukaryota; kingdom Metazoa; phylum Chordata; class Aves; order Coraciiformes; family Alcedinidae; genus Ceyx; species Ceyx cyanopectus. The sequence continues at coordinate 27,230 of VYZU01085014.1, forward strand.
TGTTCACCATCTCCTGGCAATCCCAGTTTAGTCTGGGCCCAAAAACAGCAGCAGACAATCTACAACCACACGGGCCTTTTCCTGAGTGCATTCACCCTGGAGAACAGTGGACAAGGCAGAAGATATAGTCATGGTTTTAATTCATGGAAGAAATAGTTTATTAAAGATAATTGTTCAGCTGCTCTACCATGTTGCCAATATTTTGATACCAAGGAAATCAAAAGCCTCAATAGAGAAACTCAGATTATGGCAAGGGATAGAGAGATGGGTCCTAGACACCCCTAATGCCTCCCAAATCCTAACAGTTCCTACATGGTTTAAAATATAAGTCAGAGAAAATGGTCAAAATCCAGCTTTAATTCCCAGTCTAATGATTACATTGGTCAATTTCCAAGACCACAGCTAAAGGCCATGAGAATTTTAAAAATCTTTTCCCACCCATATATTGTCCCAGGCACTTAAAAGACAAAAGGCAAGAAAACAATAAATAAAAAGAATAACCACACAGAAAACACAGTAGTGAAATAAAATGTTCACCATGGAGTTACTGCTCTGCAAGTTACCTTGGAAATTACCAGGAGATGTGATGATTTTATTCTAGAATCCTGTAGAATTCTCAGAACCTTTCTGGAAGGTGGGAAGGGACACATAAAGTGCCTTGGACCTCTTTGCTATGGGTTTGAGGAGTTTCAGGTTTCTTTTTTTCTTCTTTTGGTTGTTTTTTTGGTGTTTTGTTTTTTTTTTTCTTTCCTGTGAGAAACAGATTGTTCATAGAAAATTATTTCAAGAGCTTTCCCTTCACTTTCCTGTGCAGAGCTACAACACAGTACTATTAGCATCTGGTTCTGCGTATGCCTAGAAGCCAATTCATTTCGAGGCACTTTCAGAATCACAGCCTTGATGACTACTAATTCACTACAAAGTCTGAGATGTATGGCTTTTTTTTCTTAAAATGTACTTGAAATTCCAAAATACTCCCCAAATCCCTTTAATTCTCCTCTCAGGAGAATAACTTTCTGGGGAATCCTGACTTTCTTCATAGCATTCTGATAAAGAATCAGTGTGACAAATCCTTAAGCTGATTAAAAAGCTGAATAATATCAAAATAAAAATATGAATACAAATTGATGAGCTGCATCAGTCATAATTAACCAGTCAGGGGAAATGTCAGTCTATACAGATCTGCTGTGTGAAAAGCACTAAATATTTCAGCAATTCTTTAGGAAGGTACTGAACTTTTCTTGCAATTAATTATTCATCCATAAAACTTGCCTTTCCTTATTTCCTCCTCAAATTCTTGCAGAACTTTCCTCCCCTTGATGAGATCAGGAGTGTAATCCCAGGCATGCACATGGCACATATATAAACACACATACACACAAAAACCCCACCAAAATGCAGTGACAGATACCACCCCCAGCTTCCCCCAGTTGTACATTTGATGCTTGCTGGTGCCATTAAACAAACACAAAACAACAGCGAGCGCATTCTGTTGAAATGTTTAGCTAAATGGAACCAAAACAGTCACAGTTCACAATTTCATAAATACATTAATTAGAAGTGTCTCCAAATAGCATGTGATTTTGAATTATTAACATGAAACACTGCATTATAAATGACTGCAAATTGCATTCCTTAGTGCTCTCCATGCTTAATTTATTATGCCGTAGGAAAATTTGCAAATTACTTCACTGTTTTATATTTAATGGATAGTTTTATATGTATATTGTTTCATTAAGATAAAATTAAACCACAGTGTACATATTATATGCCTTTCCAGTGGCATAAATGTCACTAGAGACCCTCAGACTTTGTCAGGAGGGGAGAGTGCTTCTGTCATCTCCCAGATTTAATAAAGGAGTGAAGAGCATGTTCAAGTTTCTGCCTTTTCTGTGCCCACTCAGAATCCCTCCTTTCAGCCAGCCCATTTCCAAGGACTGCAAAGGGCATTGCAGGAAAGTTTCCTGCTGTTTGAAAGTACAGAGAGGGCTGGAGGAGCAGCCTTTCCTTCTCCACCTTCATCCGAAGGCAAAGGAGGCTTTTCAGCAGCAGTCTCTGGTGCTGGGGCAATGCAGTGGCCGTGCCACCATTGGTCAGACAGAAACATGCTGGGTGAGCCTCCTGCCCCAAGCCCAACCAGCACAGATACCTCTGGAAAATGGTTTCAGTACCCCACAAAGTGGAAAAAAGACTGCATGGGCTGCTGTGCTACACTGCCAAGGGTTCTACTGTCACATCTTCCTGCAGTGGGGGAAAGAGGGAAATAGTAGGTGTTAGGATTTCCTGGTGAGGTTAGGTGGAGAGAGAGGTCTGCAGAAACAGGGTGAAGGACACTATATGTAAGGAAAATCCATTACAAATATAACTCCAAAGGCAGTTGTCTTTGACAACATCTTTGCACGTTGTCTGTTCTTAGCCATTTGTCTTCTCTATTTGTAAATTCCTCAGAAGAGGAATTGCCTCTAACTATGTGCTTGTAGAGTGCATGTTACAATGGGGACTCAACTTCCCTGAAAACCTGAAAGGCAAATAGAGCATAAATAATTGATATAATTTACGATACATAAATAAATAACATTGGGCCATGAAGAGGCATGTGTCCAATTCCTTGTTTCCTAATAATATCCCTTTGGTGGACAGGATAGATGTTTGAACTCACTTTCAGGCCTTTTTATAAGACAGAAAAAGTACTGGTTACCTATCTGCACAGCTTCCACATAGTTTTCAGATGTGTTTTCATTTGATAAAAACATAGCACAATAAAATAATGCTGGCTGCAGAGGAGGTAGAGAGATGGCATGTTTGGTAAAAGCCATAAATTCTGCTTTAAGTTAAAACCATATTAATGAAACTGCAGCTACAAGAAGATGCATGAGAGAGAGAGAGAGAGATGGCCCTCTGAGCTATTCTTTTCAAGTAATGAAGATGAGACTCTGTCAGAGATTGAGGTGTCAAAACTGGAAGTGCTGGAACAAATTCACAAATTAAAGAGCAACAAGTCACCATGACCAGATGGCATACATCTGAGAGCTCTGAAGGAACTCAAGAATTAAGTGGTTGAGCTGCTAACAGAAAAATATGCAGCCTTTCATTAAACTGCTACCATGCCAGAGGACAGGAGGTAACAAATACCTCCGTCTCACAAAATCTGGAAGGTGTGTTCCTGCAAGCTTGATTAAAGCTGTAGATTGCTTTCCTCTTTTAATCATCCTGGCTTCAGAGGGAAGTTCAGCACACCCAGCAAAATGATCTGGGAGCCCTGGGGTTTTGCTGACACATGCTGGTGACCATGAACCTGGATATGGCTGGGGGAGCGGGTCTTGCAAGGACTGACTTCAGTGATAATTAACAAACAACTGCCCTAATTACCCCCTGCCTTCTTAAATGGGGCTCAGGTTCCACAGGTAGCTATCCCTGGCACTGTTTTCAGGGTAGCTTTGTTCTTTCCTTGCCACGTTTATGAATGGGGTGAGAGGACCAAGCTAGGATCTTACTGGCCCAGGAGTTCCCTTCTGGTTTGAAGCCCTATTTGCATTTCCTTCCCACCCCAAAGCTCTCTGTGGGAGCATAGAGAGAAGGCAGCACAGAGAGGAAAAAGGAAATAGCTCAAAAATCCTATCCTCAAATAAAGGCAGAGCTTTTCAGGTGAGCGTTTGCTCGCCCGGCCCTGCAGTGCATGGCTGCTGGGCCCAGCTTACGGGCTGGCCTTTGGGCGGGAAATAGCCCAGACATGTCCTCACCTTGTCCCCACCACTTTGGGTGGAGCCCACGCCATGGGGCAGCAGCAGCACACAGAATCACTGAATAATCATGGTTGGAAAGGGCCTCCTAGATGATACAGTCCAACCACGCCTACAACAAAAAACACCTAAATATCCAACCATTAGACATAAAAACACAATCCTCCTCTATGGTGCCCTAGAGCATGTCCTGAAGCACCATGTCAGCTCCTTTCTTAAACCCCTCCAGGGATGGTTACTCAACCACCAACCTGGGAAGCCTGTTCCAGGGCCTCACCACTCTCTCAGAAAATAATTTATTCCTAATATCCAATCTAACCCTCCCCTGCTGCAACTTCAACCCATTCCCCTGGTTCTGCCACACCCCTGCCTCTTTCCTGCCACCTTCCTCCATCTTTTCCATGGGCCCCCTTTAAGTACTGGAAGACCTCAGTAAAGCCTCCCTGGAGCCTTCTCCAGGCTGAACGAACAACCCCAGCTCTCTCATCTTGGTCTCACAGGGGACATGATCCAGTCCTCTGACCATTTTGTGGCCTTCTCTAGGCCAATTCCAACAGGTTCATGTCCTTCCTGTGCTGAGGACTCCAGAGCTGGACACAGTACACTGGGTAGGGTCTCACCAGAGTGGAGCAGAGGGGCAGAATCACCTCCCTTGCTGGCCACACTTCTTTTCATGCAGCCCAGGATATGGTGAGTGCATATTGCCAGCTCATGTGCAGTTTTCCATTCACCAGTACCCCCAAGTCCTTCTCCACAGTACTGCTGTTCATTCCATCATCCCCCTGCCAGTAGTGACACAGGATTGCCCCAACTCAGGTGCAGGACCTTGCATTTGGACCTGGTTAGAACCATAGAATCATTCAGGTTGGAAAAAACCCTTGGAATCATCCAGTTCAACTATTAACCCTACTCTACACAGTTCAACCCTAAACCACGTCCCTCAAAACCACATCCAAACAACCCTTAAACACACCCAGGGCTGGGGACTCAACCCCCTCCCTGAGCAGCCAGTTACACCTCATGAGGCTGACACATCTCAGGCTTATCTCCCTACTGGATACTTAGCCTAGGACAGACAGTATCAAGATTTAGGAAAGTCATCTCTACTGGTGAAGGTGTCTGCCAGTCATGGGCACTTATAAAAATACATGTCTCACTTCTACATTGAATACACCTGCATTTCATTCCAGCTGCTTGTTGCAGTCTTACCGTTAATAAAAGCCCTTGGGAAGGAAGTTACCACTTTGAAGATTACAAATAGATTTCAAACTATCACAACAGGAGCTGTGGAAGAACAGTTTAGTCATCCCCAAAACATTTTGAGATATTAAAAAAAAAAAAGAAAAAAAAAAGAAGATGGGGTCCTTCTTCAACAGCAGAACCAACCCACGCCTTGTAAAAGCTTTTGTTAGTGACAACTAGAGACTCTCCTGCCATTTAAAAATATTCAGAGCTGGAGAACTGTTATCTAAGAAGCACAGAAGAGGGGGGAAATATCAGCTTAAGAATAACCACTTAGCACTTAAGACACGTATTTCCAACATAGAAGAGCGAGCCTCACGTCACTGCTTGGAGTGAACACCTCAAGCTATTAGTCAGGGTTAAAGAGGGTCTCTTTTCTCCCTTGGATGAGAAGTTCTGTCCATGTAAAATATAAAACATACACACATGCAGAAGGTTTTAGGTTGTAAAAATAATTTATTTTTTTTTCCTAAAAATTAAATGCTTTGTAAGAGAAAAACTGCTGGCTGTGAACACTCTTGCTTGCTTAGGGGCTTCATAGCACCCTGAAGTGACTTCCTCTGCAGCAGAGGATAACTGTAAAGAATATCAGAGAGTGTTTTAAACTTTGGTTTCAGTTCTTGATATCCCTTACAGACTTATTTGTGAGCAAGCAGCGGGGCATGAAGAGAAGTCCAAATCCTGCTAGAGCAGGATGGGTGGGCTGGAGTAGACCATCATCCTTCATGTTTTTTCTCCCTCTGATGAATATGCTGGAAAGGATGGCATACTTTTCAATATATCTCCAAAGTTGTCACTTTCATTATTAGCAATGGGCAATTTCTCCATTATCCATCCCTCAGTTTCCACTTTCAGAGAGGGAATTTCTAGTAAATACATCCAAGTGCTCTAGATGGTCAAAGCCACTCGGTCTTCTCCTGGAAAGGGCAATCCCAGGTTTTAGGTCATGATGGAAAGTCCCACCACGAGTGACTTTCATATTTTCAAAACCCACTGGAGGAACCGCAACCAGATGTTCTCTCAGAAAAACAGGATATGTGTGGGAGTCCTCACTGGAGGAATGGTGGCAGTCCTGCAGACTGAGGAATAGGACTCACACTCAGCAGAAACCAATGGCTCAAAAATAGCCAACCCTCCCCACGCATCCCTCTGCATTCTTTTCATGGCAGTCACTTCCTTGTCCCAATAAATACGGACAAATTCACAGCTCTCTCCAGTAACTTTTCACCTAGATACACAAGCTGCTTTCATCTTTTAGCACAGATGAATTCCACCCGTGATTATGATGCCCAAGTTTTCCCATCCTTGGCTCAAATCAAGCCCCACGTCAACATTTCTGTGATCCCTAGGCTGGAGTAGTGCAGCTTCATGAAGCTTCCACTGAAAACTCCACGTGGTGCAGAAAACAGAAAACTGTTTTTTCACTACTCTGCACTGGCTGCTTTCAAACAAAGCCAAGACTGCCAGCCCCTCCACAGGCAGGGACCCACCCTGCCAAGCAAGGGCTGTTTTCTTTACATCCCATTGCAGCCACTGTGCTCTGCAGGCTTCTTGAAGACCTTGATGCTCCTTCAGCAGAGGGTTTCAGCTAGTTGCCCTTCTCTCTGGTTTCAGAGATGATAGAGTCTCTACATTCTTTTGGAACCACCAGAAACTCAGTCTGATAAGCTTCAAGTTGGCCTGAAACATCTGTCTGTTTTTCAGGGCTCTACTTTTTTCTAACTGCTTTACTTTGGGCAATATTTTCCTCTGGTTTAAGATGTGCAAGTGAAGCTGCCAGAAAACAGACAGATACTCAACAAACCTGAGAGTATCTCTTTTGCGTAGTTAAAACAGTCTCAGATAAACAAATCAAGTTGACCCTGAGTGAAAACCAAGTTCAGTTTCTTGCCTCTCAAGCTGATGAGGCTTTAGGACTTCCAGCTATGAGCTTCCTGAACAAAACACACCCACTGGAACAGCTGGTGGAGCCAGGATATCCCTCAACATACATATCCCTCAACATATCCTTCCTTCCCCTAACAGCATTTGGACACAGACACCAGATGCAGGTGGGTTATGGAAGACCCAGTGTAACCAGTGAGTGCTCACCACTGGGATGGCTCCTCTCTGCTGGAGCTGATGGAAGCAGCATCTCCAGTTGGGTGCCAGGCTTATCCTCAAGGTCACTTTCCTTCTGAATTCCAGCTGAAACAGTTCAGCTGAAGTTTGGGTGTATGGTGGGACCACCTAAAGTACTCCTCTGGCCAACACAAGAGGCTCCCATGGTGGATGGGTGACCTCTCTTCTGAGTGACATTGTGTGGCACATAGGGTGTGGTTGTTAACTTTTTCAGGCTGTAATTTCTTTTGTTTTGTGAAAGTCTCAAGTCCCTGAGCTTTGCTCGAGCCCTGGAATCTAATGTCTTTGTCTGTTTTCTCCCTGACAAGTCTCAGAGATATTAAAAATCAAAAGAGAACTCTAAGGAGCAAATAAAGCCTCTTCAAAGTGCAGTTTCACTTTTGTGTTAACTCACAGAAGCTTTTTGCTCTCTCTGCCTGGCCCCAGTCAGATCTTGCATAAAAGGGAAAAAAATGCACTTAAAAGTGCTGTTTTCTTTCCACTTCCCCCTGCGCTTCAAATCATTAGTCTTTCTGCATTTCTCTTTTATTCCCAGCCTGGCTTGTGCCGAATCAGATTATAATACATTAAACCTCCAAGAAACACAAAGCTCTCCAAAGTGCTCTTTGGGGTCTCTGTACATGTGTTCTCTCACTCTTCCCTGCAATAATTACTGCCATCCCAGGGTCAGCTCCTGCGTGCAGGTCCCACTCAGTCACGCTCAGCTTCACCTCCCATGGCTGCAAAATGAATTCAGGATGGGGTTTGCCAACGTGCTGCCTCTGCTTTTGTGTGCAGAAGCCAGGGAATTTGTCTGCAAGGATGTCCTGCCCTGCTTTTCCAGGCCCTTTTTTTTGCAGAAAGGGACTTCTGCAGCTTCTCTGGAGAAGTAGGGATGGTGGCCTTAAAACCAACTCCTTAATTCCCTCTATTAAAGGCAGAGCTGTCAAATCACAGTCATAGCCTGATTGACATCTATGCCAAGGCTCCTTTGATTTCAGTAAAACTGGGGCCCTCACCTCTGTGCAGTCTTGAGTGACAGCAGTCAGCACTGGGAGCAGTTCAGCAGTATTTGTACTTTCAGAAGGAAACACTGTTCTTTGCTTGGCCTTCACCCTGAGCAGAAAGAGGACAGAGAACAGAAGAGAACGGGGGTATAACTGCTGGAAAAAAAAAAGTCACATCTTAAGGCAGCACAGTGCAAATAGTTGAAGATAAAGCTGTGCCAACCACATCAACAACAGTCAGAAAGTACATAGATAATTCACAGCAAGGCACTACCCTTAGTATGGTTTGACTCATTACTCACAGGTTATTGAAGAGTAGTAGCTCTGGCATTCTCAAGTAGTACTTCCAACCCTCCATAGGAGGGACATGAGGAGCTCCAGGAGGGACTTGAGGGATGTGGCAAAGGCTGTTCATCATGTGGTTGCTAAAGCTCTTGAGAGATCTGCTGCCAAGGAAGTCAGGTGAAGGAGGCAGGATCCACAGCCCTGGGTGAGCTGGAAGTATCTGGGGATCAGTTCTGCACACTCAATACCATACAGCTCACTATGCAAGGATGGTTCTGAACGTACAGCAAAGGAGTAATTTCAAGTTCTGCAGAGAACTTATTACTGAAAAAACAGAAAGAGAGAAGAGCCTGAACACTTAATATCCCAAGAGACATCAGTGTGCACTGAAGCCATGCTAAAGGGGTTTTTGTTTGCTTCTGCAAGGACAGAAAGCATCAAAATCTTTGGTGTTATCAAAATTGGCAATGTCATTTTTAGTTAGACCCTACTCCCATAATAAATTTGTAAGGAAAAGAAAAAAAAAATATTTTTAAGCTACCACCATTGTCCCTTTCCTTCTTCTGAAGAAGGTGAGGCTACATTTGCCTCGAGGGTGTGTGGATGGCAATGGTGAGCCAAGAGGCACATGCTAATCCTGCAGCTTTGTTAGCAAACTTGAATTCCCTCCTGACGTGCTATTCTCCTCCCAGTCCTGCTCTCTCTGAAATGAAGGCTGCTCTCACCTTTCTGTGGTGGTTTAACAATGTAGAAAAAGTGGGTCTGTGATGGAAAGAGGGAAGGTCAAAATCCATGCCTGCTCTTGCTCTCAGCAGGAAATGAGCAGATACCTCCCAAAGTGAAAGCCTGGTTATCTAGCCTGCTGCAATGCCATGCCAATAAAGAAGCCTTTTTTCTATTTAAAGAAGTCATATCATAAAATGTGGGTTCATTTCATTATAATAGCTAGGAAGGATTTGCTAGTTTCACAGCATAAATTTAGATTAATTTTTTAGATTTGACAACGTTATAAAAATTATATTGATTCTGAAATTATAATTTTAGATTGGTTCTGTCATTTTAGCCTATTAGCAGTCTTTAAATGAAGTGATCCAATGTTACAATCAATCTTATCTTCCATTATGCACTTCCTGGTGCTAAAAAGTGAGATCGATTCTAATTAACTACAGTGGTTCAGTCATTTGGGTGGTTTGTTCAGAAAAAAAAAATAATATTACTACCCTAATATCACCAAACAATTTTTTATACATTTATGTACTGAATTTATATCCAAAATAAATGTCACTCCTATGGTAAAAACAATACAGTTGCAGCTCTCTAAGATATTAGGATGGTCACATTAGTGCTGTTGCTTTAGCCAGTGCAGCACATGAAATATTTTCTGGGTCCACTTGAGCTTTAAGGAGCAAAGCAGGGTCAGCAAAAAGTACTTTCTCTGCAGCACAGGTTATAAATCTATATGTGCATTCAAAGTGACTTGGAAAAATGGCATTTCCAATGTGCAGCTGTGGGCTGAGAGAACAGGTTCAAATGCTGCTTAAGAAGCCATGATGGTTAAAATAATGCTGTGAAACAAGCTGATGTGATTTAAACAGGAATCAGATCAAACTGACATTTCTTCCTGTACCTCCTAGCTTCACCTTGCACTGATGTCCTGAGACTTCAGGGGGGCTTCTGGCAAAGACCTTGGTACCCACCTTGCTCTGTGTCAGTACCAAATTCTGTAGACCACTGGCCTTCAAAGGAACAGAAGATGGTGGCACAGGGGCAAGGCAGGGATGGCCCAATATGCTGCAATCCTAACTGAAATGATTCTGGGAGTCTGGTGAACACCTGGAGAGAAAAGTGGAAGACAAAAGTGAAAGGTCTGCATCCTGATTTCAACCCAGGTAGCAAAAGCTGGCCTCAGGTAAAACATGAGGGAGAATCTATGTTACTTGCAGTTTTAGTCCTTAGCATGCTGAAATCATTCTCTTAAGTCAAACAAACACTACTGCCTGAGGTACTAATCTGTTACCTTCCTCATCTGTGACATTGGTGCCTGGAGTCTTTTCTAACTTGCTCCTTGCTTTTCCCTGCCACAGCTTTAAAGAAGTGGAGCGTGTACCCCCTCACCACTACAGCAGCTCATCTGTCTGAACAGCACAGAGGATCTGCTACCCTCACTTTCCCATCACTGCTACGGCAGCCTTTCCCGGGGATAACGTGCTGGGGAATGAGTCAAGGAAAGAACTGTGAGCCTGGCATCCTGCTGCAGCATGGTTCTTGACCTCCCTCCCTTCATACGCCCTCGCACAGGCTTTGTTCCCATCCTCCTAATGCAGTGCCTCCCTGAGAAGCCAAATTGCTGCAAAGAGCTGTGAAAGGGAGCAGCAGCAGCTTTAAAATGCTTCACTTATTCTTGCCTCTTTGTTGCTTTTCTTTAAGATCTCATCCTTGGGCTTTCAATGGGAAAAGATTAGAAAATGACTGGCAGCCCCCATATCCGTTCCCTTCGAGCTGAAAAAGCATCTTGCCAAGCAGAAGAGAATTCCTGCAGGGAGAGGGAAAACTGGATGGCAGGTGGACTAGCACTGTCCATTGGTCTTAGCCTTCAAGTATTGCTGCCAGTCATCATGAAGGTTGATAGTAACTCGTAGGAAGGGGAAATCTCAGAACCCCATTTCTTGATGGGCTCCTTTTATTCCTTCCCTGAACAAGTCTCGGTACTGGAGATGTTCTGGCTCAAAAGATTCACTTTGGGTTCTGTGAGACCACAGCAGAAAACTGGCCTGGGTGCTGCTGGAAACTTGTCTGTGGGAAATTCCTTTTTAAAGTGGTGGTTTGTTAGTGCAGTGACAGAAGAACTGTTCTGCAAGGAAAAGTGTGGATTTCACTGCCAACTGCCATTGCTCTTGCACTGTGCGTGGTCATTATTTGCCTTCTCATACATAGCCCTCAGGAGCCTGACCACTGCCTGGTGCTGCCTGATTCTCCACTGCCTGGTGCTCCCTGATTACCACTGCCTGGTGCTGCCTGATTCTCCACTGCCTCATGCTCCCTGGTTCTCCACTGCCTCACTCTCCTGATTCTCCACTGCCTGGTGCTGCCTGATTCTCCATGGCCTGGTGCCTCGTGCAGTCAGTCAGAGCAGTGCAGAGTGAGTGCAGTGAGTCCCCAGCAATGGGGCTGCCAGCCTGAGTTGACACCACAGCCAGAGCAGTGGAGGATGAGAATGGAAAGCTTCAGAGTGGGTCTGAGGGTGAACACCCCCCACACCTGTTTACATAGACAGAAAGCACTGGGTGACCCTTCTGAAGATGCCCATTTGCAGGCCAGTTGGTGAGGAGATCTCTATGCCTGCAAAGCAGCAAAAGTCAGCTTTTGGTGCAGTGCAGGGTGGCAGAGGATACTGCTGGGGGTACATGCCAGCAGGGCAGACTCTGGTGTGACTCCCTTTCTATTCAGGTCACCTATGAGGACAAGCCAGAGCCACGCAGCAGCAGAGCCTACCCTGTTATGTACCTCCTGAGATGAGTGGGATGCAGTGTGGCTTTACCTGGCCATCCACTGGTGCCACTGGCAAAGCAAGAGGACAAAATGGGCTCCTCCCTGTCCCACAGCAGGCCCCTGAAGTCTCCTGAGTCTCACCAGCAGCTACACAAAGTGCTACAGACACTGACTGTAACGTGAGGCTGCCATGGACAACTGCACTGGGCAGAGGTACCCTGTCCACAAACCCTCTGTGGGGTGGCAGTGGTTCCCTGCTGCTGCAGCCCTGGAGAGATGCAAGGGTGGGCCAGGTCCCGGGTTTCCTCCCAGGGCAACAAGAAACCCCTCACCAGCTGGATTTCTAGGCACAAAGCTGGTGAATTAAGGTGGGCATCACTAGCAGGGCTGCAGATGGGGACAGGACAGGTCCCAAGGCAACTGAAGGAGGTGTCTGGGAGTGATGTGGAAGGAAACCACATCAGGTGGCCAATGTCACCTGGAAAACAAAGGGTGTGGGAGCAGAAGGAGGTGAGAGATACCACAAAAAGAGAGGAGATGACATTTGTGCAGAAAAACTGCTTTTGTTTCTTTCCCATTTCACAGGCAGCATGTCTATTAAATGTGGCTTTTGCTGCCAAAGGACTTGTCATATTACATTAGGTTTAGCAACTTCTGCTGTGGCAAAGTGTGCAGCGTCTCCCTTCACATAAAGAAAATATTTTCACAAGTCTGTTCAACCTGCTAACTGTGATTACAGACAGTTGGCCCCTGACATGGCATTTACTGCTCCAGGTTCCAAGTAAGAGCCTCACAGCACTGCCCAGCCAGCTACCTGAAGAGCACATATGTGTGTGGAGACCTTAAACAAGTTTCTGCTAATTACTTCATTTTGTACCCTTTTAGTAGGTCTTTAGCAGCTTGATAGAAAAGATGTTGCAGTAAAGTGGCAAAAAACAAGGACTTAAAGAGCATGCAGAAGCTGAGACAGAAGTTGCCCACTTCTTTCTATGCTCACCTTGATAAGTATATCATAATATATCTGCTCTCTGCCACAAGTGCTCTTTGCATGCATATTTCTACACTGCTCAGCAATATTAATCATGACTGGGAATTACTGGGGTGGAAAAGAGCTACAAAAGCACCAAACTTAGGACGTGCAGTGGGTGTGCTGACAACAGCCACAAAAAAGAGACTGACCTACTTGGGTCTCCACATCAAGAAGTCCAAGAGAAGACTGGCCAGAGGAAAGTTTGCCATGAAATAAAAGCCAAATTAACTCCAAAAAACCCAAAGCAGGGTAAATGAGCAAAGCACATACTTCCCTGTTCCCCATGGGATATGGCCATCATGGTCACAGCATTGACTGGAAACAACTGTTGAAGGACCAACTTCTCCATCACTGCATCCAGTAACTGTTCAGGCTGCTGCAAGACCCACCTATCCATTTTCCTGGCATTTGGGAAGAAAGGAAGGACAATGAAGGCTTTGTCAGGACAAGAGAATGACATCTGGCAATCATCTGCTTATTAACGATGGCTACGTGAGGAGGGGCGAGTTGTTTTAAACTGGATTTGTTCTTTTCAATCTTTTCTATGAGTTGCAATCATTTAAAAACCAGTTCAATGGCTTGGCTTGGAGCCCATTCACTTTCCTTTCCGGCACAAGACATGTGTAGGGCCTGAATTCTTACACGACTTGGCCTAGGCTGTCTTACTTTTTGGCAGGTCACTTTGCTCTATTCTTTTCCAAACAGAAATTAAGCTTTGGCCGAGGGAGAAGCAGAGCAGAATGCAGCCTGCTGCAACAGCTTGTAGTGAGTTGGAAAGAACTCTGTGTTATAGATGAGAGCTGAGCAAATACCCTTTCTTTTTTTTTTTTTTTGGTTAATTTCACTGTCTTATTTTTAAACTTGCATGTGCATCTGCCAGCAGCACTGCATCTTGTTATAATATTCCTATTAAGCAGGTGGATCTATCATGAGCAGAGAGAATTCTGTTCCGTTTCAGTTAAGGGTAAGCTCTTTAGTGATTTTCTTCTGCTGGAGTGGGAATCAAACTGATTCTGTGGCATCAGTCAGAACAGTTTCCCTCACAATTTTCTCTCATGTCAGAAAATTACTTACAGAAAGGCCACGTAAGATTCAGTGATGAGCTCCATTATTTTATTTTGCTGGAGTTGTACCTCCCATGACAAGAAAAATAACCAGGTCCCAGAAAGGGCACATAAGGGCTGTGCCAAATTCCACCTTCCTCACCTGCTTCTTTATTTCTGAAATATCATCCCTTCATCCCCTGCACGTAGCACCCCCAGCTGAAGCAGGGCTGGATAAGCAACATGAGGTGAGTGTCAGATGGATGGAGAGCTCACACTCTGAAACAAAACCTTTTACCCTCTTTTTTTCCCTCTTCATGGTTCAATCCAAAGGAATCTTCTCTAAGGACTTGGTTCCAATCAGCAGCATGTTCAGGGGGAATGACTAAGCCCTTTGGAAAGTTGGTGCACTAACTCTCTCATCTGTTTGGCCATGTGAAAACCTTTTTAGCTGGCTCTGGAAATTCACCCCCAAAGCCTCTTCCGGGGCTTGTATTTATTTTTTTTCTTTTTCTCCCATTTCCACAAATCTTTCCCTTGTTCCTGCAGAGTGCCATGGTCCGTTCCCGAGCCCTCAAATCCAATTACCCAACAATGTACAAATCCACGGCTGAGCGCGGTCTATGGGAACAGCTGCAAAATTGCTAATATTAGGTCTAATTTAGCTACAATAAATTAGCAAGTGTGTGGAAGCAAAATGATGACAGCATAATTATAACAAAAGTCGATGTGTTGAAGTATATGGATGACAATACATACTAATTTTAGGGAAAAAACTGCACCAAATGAAATGCATGCAATGAACAGACGGGACTAATAGCTCAGACACATATACTTAATGTGACCAGTCAGTGTAAAAACAAAAAGATAGATGAAGCTGTTCAGAATCTAGTGCTAACAAGCAGTGTAGTCTGAAACCATTAACTGTCAGGGGTAATAACACTCAAAGTACTGAAGTGCAGTAAAACAGCAGCACTTTTCTGGGGATGATGTGCTGATGTACAAGCACACACCTGTGAAGAGGGTACTAAATCTAGCCTTGCCTTTATTACTATGGAGGGAGGAAAAACAACACTAATAATGTAAAGTATAAACGAAAATAGCAGACAGCAGAGAGTGACATTTGCATGGTCCCAGTCAGCTTGTTAGCTGAAGTGGGTTTTAATTAGCTATTTTCCAGCAAGCAAACGAGCAAATTAGTGGCAGCCATAAACAAGCAGAGACAATCAGGCCCAAAGAAAAAAAAATAGAAATGATCGGACCTTTTTCTGTGTGTTTTCCTTTTGGAAATACAGTGTCTTCATGCTTCAGCTAAATATTTCTATTAACCAAAAGAATGTGGCAAAGCAAAGACCTTGGCAACGGTGGGAGCTCCCAGAGTGGCTCCAAACACAGAACTAATGGCACAGCAGGGACAAGAAGCTCTGCTCTCAACCAACCTATTTGCTGCATCAAGGGCTAAACCTTGGGCCTCCTGTGCAGAGAGTCTCAGGGCTCTTGCGCATGCTGCCCTTCTGCTGAAGGCTGCCAACCCACCCTCTGTTCTTGGGACCACAGGGCTCCAGTCCCATCCCTCATTCCCACCCTGGATATGGGGCAGCGCAGGGTGCAGGTGAGCTGCTCTTCACCTGCACCTCTGCACCTCAACAGGCGAGAGGAGCAATGGCTGCATGGGGCACAAGGGGTGCCTGAGGCTACCAGCTGCCCTTGCTGCTGAGGGACAGGACAACAGCTCTGCAAAGGCTGCAGGAGCCAGAAACCATGGGAGAGGGGCAGGAGAGAGGAGTGGTGAGCAGCAGAGGACAACCCCTAGTGCCAGACTACCTCGTGTTATCTGGACAGATAACAGAGACCCAGGTAGTAATGAATAAACCCACTTTTTGTGCTTCTTTAACATCCATGCTACTGGCCACACAACGAAATTTTCCCTGCTGTTAAGTAACTTAAACATGGGATAAGGATCCTCCAGAGCCTGGACAAGCAATGCCCAAGGGTAAGCAGCTCACTGTAGTACTTTTGCCTCTGAAGTGATTATATTAATCATCAGCTGTGCTGAAAAACAGGACAAGCTTATCCCTTGAGTCAGTCATGTTCACTCTCCCATTTCCAGAAATGCTGATCTTGCAAAGATAAGAAACCCAATACAGAGGACAGATTGCTGCAACTGTTTTCTACCTGAAGGATTTAGGTAAGTTCAGCACAAGATACAAGTGTACAAAGCCAGGGAGCAGTAAAC
This sequence comes from Ceyx cyanopectus, assembly GCA_013401355.1. NCBI lineage: Eukaryota > Metazoa > Chordata > Aves > Coraciiformes > Alcedinidae > Ceyx > Ceyx cyanopectus. Next base: position 43,402 of record VYZU01085014.1, read on the forward strand.
AACTGTTAGGGGCAGTGGCTGGGCAGGAGAGCTGGGTGGTTTGAGCCCTAATCTAGACCTTGGGAAACTTGTGTTCGTGTTTCACTCTGTCAAAGATTTCTCCTGTGACCATGGGTGACACAGCTGGCCTGTCTGGGGATAATAGTACTGCTGCCTCAGGAGCTCGCTGCAAAATGCTCATTAAATACTGTGTGGGGCTTGGATATTGTGGAGAAGGGGCTAATTAGTTGGAAGTGAAAATGCCTAAGAAAAATTCATCTCATTTCTGCATCACTATCAGTACATGTGGTACCAGAGAAAGACACTGCAGCAAGCTTTTGGTTGGTATAAATTATCAGAGAGCTGCAGGAGAGACTCTCTTGCATCCCTGTCCTTGTCTTGTGCCAAGGGTATTACAGTCTAATTAATACAGATAACATGAGTGCAGACGCCTACCTGTTGGGCGCAGTTGGAATACTAACACGAGGGGAGGGCTGGGAAAGGCTCTTGAAGAAGGTTTATTTTCTCTAGTTCATTTGTTTAGTAATGTTTGGACGGTCAGAAAACCCTGGCAATGAGTGGAGCCCAAGAGGCAAGCAGTAATGGGGCAGAAAATGTAATGAGCCAAAAAATGAATTAACTTGAGCAGACTAGGCACGGACACGAGGGGCCAATGCTTTTTGCTGGTTTATAACCCCTGCCCCTCTGCTGGATTCAGGAAAAAATAGGTGTCATTTAACATAAACATCCCACAGGACCTTTCCTACAGCACCCTGGGTAGCTCTTCACCCAGACACTGGCCCACGGGGCTGCAGGGATCAGCTCTTAACCAAGCCTCTACCCATCAAGTTTCCTGCCCTTAGCACCAGTGCTGCAGAGGGCAGAGAGCAGAGATAACCAGCACCCGGCACATACCAGCTGCCAGCTCTGCCAAGCGAGCAGGGCTGCTGACAGCAGGAGTGAGCCCTACACAGTCAAGCCACCTTGGGCTGATTTGTTGCTCTCTTTGCCTCTTAGTTTGTTTTGGTCCTCTTTTTTTCCCCTTAGATGGCTTTCATCTTTTGCTCTCAGCAAAAATACATACTTGGAATTAGGATTCAGTCTTTTGTTCCGAGTTGTATTTTCAGGTTATGCAAAACCAGCAGCACTCTCACTGCATTCAAACTGTTTACATGGGTTTTTTTCACAATGAACCTGCTTTCCTGTCTCTGACAGCTGTATGTGAACGTCAGAGGGGACAGAAAAAGAGGCAATTGCTCTCACAGGCACAGGTGTATGGTAACTATCTGACATTTGCACGAGCACTCCAGAGGTAACTATCACCCAAATTGTCACGTTAGCCACCCTGTTAGCCACTAGAATCCCAGATAATGATCCTAGTTTAGGGAGCTGCTTGAGCGAATCACAGAAAAACACAACTGCCCCCAAGTGTGTGCTCAGATGATTTTCAGCACTTGCTGTAGTTTTGCAATGCTCAGTCCTGGAGACTCCACAGGCTTTGTCCTGAGGGAGATAATTTTAGCTAAAAAATAAGGTTGTTATGTGGAGTTCAGGAAGGGAAACTTTGAGGAGGAAAAAAAAATTCAACAAAAAAAAAAGTTAATGTCATTTTAATTCTCTTCTTGCGTGGAAAGCTCAATGCCAAATGAAAGCAGAGGAAAGCCACAAAGCACACATACACTGCAGCTCTGCTCCTTCCCTCCTGGGTCATGCCCGTTGCTATTTTATCATAGCCAGAGGACTTTGGGAGAAGAGGGAGCAGAAGGGAAAGAAAAAAAGATGATCTTTAAAAGAACAGTGCTGCTGAAAATTCAGAGCAAAGAAGTCGATTCGTAGCTTTATCAGCACATAACAAGCAGGAAGGCAAGATACTCCTCTTCAAAGAGGCAAGTCCCCAAAAGGATAAAGGTTAAGGAAAAGGGACAGAATTTCTGCCTGGCTCCATGCAGCTCACGGCTGCTCTGACATTGGCTGAATCTTTGGTCTCTTCCAGGTGAAGTATCACTGAGCATAAGAAAGTCATGGGCAGCTCTCCGAGCATCCCAGTGGAAAAAAAAGCAAAGGGCCTAATCCAAATCCTTGACACTTTATATCAACAACTGTAAATCTCTGCCTCAGCTCCTGCCAGCCTCGGAAGTTAAATGGGCAGCACAGCTCATTTCTTACACCCACGTTGCTCCCTTGCTTTTAGTGAAGTTGCAGGTTGTAATTGAGAGCCTGGTAAGGATCCCTTTTCTCTGAATGATGTTACTATCTTCCTTGCTGGAATTCTTTTAGCCTGGTAATAGCTCTTTTTAAAGGACAGCCTGATCTACTTTCCCAAAATCTTCTGTACAAAATAAACTGCATTCATAACACAGGAACGAAACCCAAGCCCTTCCCAGCAATATCTCACTTTCCTCAGGACATGTCCTGTTGATCTCTCTGTGTGTTGATGCTTCAGCAGCAGGAGGAGCAGCTTTCATCCATCCTGACAGCACAGAGAGGTCAGGCAGGCAGGAGACCAACAGCTCAAGATCCAGCCCCACATGGGTCCAACTTGCCTGACGTGGCTGAGTTACCCCCAGCCTGGGCACTGAAGCCAATCATACCAGCAAAACCTCTTCCCTTTGGCTTTCTCTGCCCAAAACACCCCACATAGAGAATAAAGAACCAAAAGGGCTTCTCCACTTCCAGTTCACCCCCACTAAAGAGTTATTGCTGGTCTCTGGGGTCTTTTCTAAACACAGTGGTGAGACCCTGGAGTTTTCAGTACTGCAGCAGAGAGCCTGCACCATCTAAGCCCACTGCAAAACCATATTTCTTCTCTACCTTTCCCTCTGTCATTCCTTCACTTGGAATCCTCTTTCTTTAATGTTAGTCCTGCCAGCAATACTTGTATGGAGAGTACATTAGACACTAGGCTCTCAGGAATGAATGAGAGAGCTTAGCAAAGGCAGAGGAAGATAGCTTAGGGGTCAAGGTGGTAGAACTGGATGCTAAATAGCAGCTTCTTTATGACTGGATTTTGGAGAACCAAATTACCTTCAATTCTCACTGGTTTCAGAGAGACCTTCAAGAAATCAACTCTTGTGAGATTACTTTTTTCCTCCAGATTTCCCAAAGAGAATGCCTGGTGGACAGAAACAAATTTAAGTCTAACCAGTCTAACCACTAAAACCCACAGAGGTGAGGTCACTCCAGAGCTAGCTGGGTTATACTTACCTTTGCTATGAGACCATAGCCCTGGTGTTGCTTTAGTTAAAGGAAGTGGACATTTGGTGTTTGACACAATGATAAAGAAATTGCCAATTTAGAACTGGTACTCCTTTTAATAAGGGCAGTTTTGAGCTATCTCTGTAATATTTTTACACAGTTTTGTGATTAGATGCCCCTATGAGAAAGCAGAAGATGTATTTCTGTGGGAACTGAACTGTGGCCAGGCTGACTGGCTAGAAATGAAAGCACTTGGCTTTCTGCTTTGCTTAGAGTTGGGAAGAGTTAATCCAGTCACACATTTTCCTAGACCAGACTGAACAAGCACCTCTCCTTTCCCTTCCTGGTAGTTCCCCTTCTGAGAAAAAGGGGAAAGAGACAAACTTTTAAACACAAACATTTCCCACCAGTTAATGGAGAGAAACAGAATGTCTCCTGCTGTACTGAATCCTCCTGTAGCCTCCACCTCCTCTCTGCCTCTTGAATGGGAAAAGGGGAGTCATTTCAGGCATCTTGTGGGAAAGCAGGGAGGGTGCTCAGGCTGCTGATTTACAGATGAGCAAACCAAGCCCAGCTCTGAACTGAGGATCAGGCTGCAGTCATCATAAAACCACACCCTGCACATGTGATTATTGGTGGGAACAGGAGAAATTCAAAGGCTGAGACAGAATGTGCTCCCTTAAAGTCAGCATTCTTCTGCAATTTAAATGGATTAAGGGTGCAAATCCTCCAGGATGTAATCTCACAAGTTAATTTCCCTGCCAGTTAGCTGAGAAGTGATTCCCAGAGGTGTCCTTTTCCCTCCCAGTATTTCCATCCTTCTGCATCTAGTTCCAGCAAGTGTGGAGCTTGGCAACAACTGAGCAAAACCAGACAAACCTAATTATCCTCTTTGCATCTCAAAGACTGGGTCTAGTTCTATGCAGGGGGAAATTCTTGATGCTCCTTCTAAGTACTTAGTCCAGTCAGTTCCCTTTTAATGATTATTTCTCTTTCCTTTAAGTCTTCATCATGGAAAATATACTCCATTTTCTTGGCATGCAGGTGTAACAGTGATTTCCTCATGAAAGATATACTACACCAAAAGGCAGCTGGCTTCTTTTCTTCAAAGACTAATACAACTAAAATAACTTCATGAGGAATAAATGGGATATAGGCACAGAAGAACTCTTTTTGCATTGCAAATACAGAAGATCAGATTCCAAACCACTGAATATGACATAAACATGGCCTTTTATGGATTCATTTTAATGGAAATAGCACTGTTGGCTTCCTTTGGCTTTGGATCACCCAAATGGATCACTAGACATACATATCCAGAGCAAAGAAGATTTTGACATAAGCATGAAGAGTAGCCACAAGACCCAGAAGTCTGGAATCTGGAAAACAAATAAACCACCCATATTAAAATATTCAATGACTTTTCATGCTGCAAGCATTTGCGGTGATGACTTTAATTGAGTTTTTTCAGATGATCTATGTATCCCTTAGTTCTCATCTGCTTTTCTGGCATGGCCATAATTCTACTTAAACTCAGCACACAGAAAGATACATTACACCTTTTTCCTTGGCTTGATGATGCCATTATATAACAGACCAAAAGTCATGAAAATGGGAAATGCAGAAGAAAATCCAGAGCACAGGAAAGCATATGTGCAGGAATGATAAAAAAATCAATGGCTAAAATGACTTTCTGGGTATTAGCTTTTAGGTAGCTGTGGGCAAACAGAAAAAGAAAAAAAAAAAGTCTCCAATTCCTATCTGAATGCTTAAATTATTTGGATCTGCAAAACTGTGCTGGTGTCTTGTGAACTCAGGTTTGCATGGAGGCTGACAAGTCCATTCTCAACTTCTAACATTAATATTTCCCCTCTCTCTGGTTAATTGATGACCAAAAAACCCAACTCATTTTGGGAAAAGGCATCTCTGCATCTGAAGCTCTTGGGAAGATGTTTCCTCAGCACCAATCCTGCTCCAGCCTGGTCTTCAGCATGGCTTTACCTGAGGCTCCTGGAAATGCTGAGCACTCACCCCTGTACTGCTGCAGACTGCCAGCAGTGATGCTCCTGGAGCAAAGCACAGACCCAAGCAGCACAAGATCCACAGAAGCACATTGCAGGGTGTTTTATCTGCCTCCTTTTATTCACTTCTTTAACCTGTGGGCTCCTTGGCTTTCCTATGACATAGCAACGTGATAGAAAAAGTGCACATCAGATGAAAAATCTCAGAATAAAGCGAGGCATAAAACCTTAGAAGTTTTCCACTCAATTCATAGTCTTCTGCTGTGGCAAACATTTCTGCTGTGCTGGGTTGATGATGATTAATAGAGGACTCAACACCAAAACAAACAAGATACAAGAGTGGTGGTACTCATTGTCCTTCTCTCAGCATATTTCTCTCTAAGCTCTTTCCAGATCAGAAAATAAATTGATTTTCAGGATTTAGGTGTTTCCAGTTATGGAATAAAAAAATGTATTAATCAAATTTTTGAGAAATAGTGACAATAATCTCTGAAGATACAGGAATTTTCAAGCTATGACTAAAAGGCAAGAGAGAGTTTCTTGCCTACCAGGAGAGTGTGAAGACACAACCACTTCTTTTGGAGAACAACATGAAAATTCAGAGGAGCCCCCAGATCAGTGCAAAACAATGTATGCATCCAGGATTTTCTAGGAAAGGGTGTTGAAAAGAGCTGGAAAAGAATTATAGTAGGGAGTAGGGTTAACTGGCTTTCTGAAGAGACAGAGATTGATTCCCATCTCAGGGAAGTGCACCTGGACAATGCAGTATCCTGGATGTTAGCAGTTACTGATTGCCACGACTAGCATGGTAGCAGCAGATCACATCTGACCATACTGGAGTAGCTATGGGATAGAAATGTTTGCAGAATAAACCATTTACATTGCTATTCTCTAAACAAGCTGAAAGAGGCTGCAAAACAATTGCTGGGAGACAAAGCTCATGGAAGTGGGAGCCCCATTTGCATGGCACCCCCAGGACACCTGCCCTATCCTCCGGGAATCTCTGGACCTACAAAGAAGTTTGATGGCAATTTATTTCCTTTTATACTCTTTTGATCTTTGTACTGAAGCCACTTTGGAGGCACTTTTCCCTCCTAGCCTCTGCCTGGAAGAATTCTCTGTAATTTGCACTCAGAATCAGGGAAACTGATTCCTTGCCTCTGGTAAGAGAGGGATGCAAAAGCTGTGGGACCCCAAGCACTCACCAAAGGCAACGCCCAGGGGGGTGATGCTAAGAGGGAAAATCTTAGGATCTCTAAAGGAGAAGCAACACAGAGACAATGGTTTCTTTAACCTCTTCCCTTGTTTAACCAGCTGAAGGGACCATGCTTAAGCCAGAAGGGACCTGAATGTTGATGGGGCCTGACTTTGCATGTAACACTAACAGAAGTCCTGCATCTATCCCAGAAACCTGTTCTGAGGCAAGAGAAACTTTCAGCCAGTGTGGTCATATCCCTACCCAAAATGTCAGGAAAGTCATTATTCCACAAAGCTGCAAGCACAGAAAGAAAACAGGTGCTTTTTCCCCACCCTTTTCAGGTCTCTCCCCTTTGTCTGCTGTCCCAGCTCCCTCTGGAGTCAAATGGCTTCTCCCAGCTCAGGTGTCAGTGGCATTAATGACACATGCTGGTTGGATGACAGGGAAAAAATATTTTTCCCTTTCCAAATTCTGTGGTTTGTGTTCTCAACAATACATCCTTTCCTTTGCCACCTCCTGCTACCTTCTCCCACTCACCACATCCCAACCTCCACAAACATTTGTTTCTCCCACTAGAAAACTCTTTGTCAATCAACCCCAGATCCCTTCCAGACTCTCAGCCCAGCTCAGAGTCACCTAAAGGAGCATCCAGGGCTGTGAAAGCAACGTTCACAGCTTCCATCTGGTCACCTCCACCCTGGCCACATTCACCAACTGAGCAGCTCAAGTCAGCTAGGGAGGTTCCACTACAGCTTTAAATTCAGTTTAATTTAAGACTTAAAACTGGTTTCTGCTTGAAATACATACCTGATTCAGTGGGACAGCTCCTGCATCTGTGTCTCCCAAAAGCTCTGGTTCCTCCTTCCTTTTACAAGTTGCTTGACTGTTTGTCAGTCTTGTTTCTTTTTCCTCAGAGAAGAGAAACAGGTTGCAGATCTCTGAGGACACCTCACCTGACACCCTTTAGGAAAGCTGTCACATCAGAGGCCACTTTGCTTTTCAGTCCTGGCTTCCGTGCCTGCACCTACACACAGGGAGGAAGTACAGGGAAGAACATTGAGATTTCAAATCACTGATGTAAACCTTCTTAACACAAGTGCCCACAAACATCCCCAGATGCCTTTGCTTTAAATCAAAGACTTTCATCCTTAGAAACTTCCAGAGGTGCCTTCATTCTGGAATATGGCAAATGGATGTTCCCAGGCTACTCAGGGTTTGGGACTAGCTCATCCTTCCCAACAAAGGAAGCAGCTAGAATACTTGTGGGATGTTTTGTCCTCTTCCCCCACCCCCTTTTTTTCTTGCACTAAGAGAACCTGAGAGTTAACAGGGCCTGAGGCTGGGCCAAAAGGCAAACACGACCATGTATTTGTCAGAGTTGTCATGTTGTACTTTCCATGGGCATATTATTGCTCCACTCACCATGTTTTCTCTGGGTGGGGGGGGANAAACAAACAAGATACAAGAGTGGTGGTACTCATTGTCCTTCTCTCAGCATATTTCTCTCTAAGCTCTTTCCAGATCAGAAAATAAATTGATTTTCAGGATTTAGGTGTTTCCAGTTATGGAATAAAAAAATGTATTAATCAAATTTTTGAGAAATAGTGACAATAATCTCTGAAGATACAGGAATTTTCAAGCTATGACTAAAAGGCAAGAGAGAGTTTCTTGCCTACCAGGAGAGTGTGAAGACACAACCACTTCTTTTGGAGAACAACATGAAAATTCAGAGGAGCCCCCAGATCAGTGCAAAACAATGTATGCATCCAGGATTTTCTAGGAAAGGGTGTTGAAAAGAGCTGGAAAAGAATTATAGTAGGGAGTAGGGTTAACTGGCTTTCTGAAGAGACAGAGATTGATTCCCATCTCAGGGAAGTGCACCTGGACAATGCAGTATCCTGGATGTTAGCAGTTACTGATTGCCACGACTAGCATGGTAGCAGCAGATCACATCTGACCATACTGGAGTAGCTATGGGATAGAAATGTTTGCAGAATAAACCATTTACATTGCTATTCTCTAAACAAGCTGAAAGAGGCTGCAAAACAATTGCTGGGAGACAAAGCTCATGGAAGTGGGAGCCCCATTTGCATGGCACCCCCAGGACACCTGCCCTATCCTCCGGGAATCTCTGGACCTACAAAGAAGTTTGATGGCAATTTATTTCCTTTTATACTCTTTTGATCTTTGTACTGAAGCCACTTTGGAGGCACTTTTCCCTCCTAGCCTCTGCCTGGAAGAATTCTCTGTAATTTGCACTCAGAATCAGGGAAACTGATTCCTTGCCTCTGGTAAGAGAGGGATGCAAAAGCTGTGGGACCCCAAGCACTCACCAAAGGCAACGCCCAGGGGGGTGATGCTAAGAGGGAAAATCTTAGGATCTCTAAAGGAGAAGCAACACAGAGACAATGGTTTCTTTAACCTCTTCCCTTGTTTAACCAGCTGAAGGGACCATGCTTAAGCCAGAAGGGACCTGAATGTTGATGGGGCCTGACTTTCCATGTAACACTAACAGAAGTCCTGCATCTATCCCAGAAACCTGTTCTGAGGCAAGAGAAACTTTCAGCCAGTGTGGTCATATCCCTACCCAAAATGTCAGGAAAGTCATTATTCCACAAAGCTGCAAGCACAGAAAGAAAACAGGTGCTTTTTCCCCACCCTTTTCAGGTCTCTCCCCTTTGTCTGCTGTCCCAGCTCCCTCTGGAGTCAAATGGCTTCTCCCAGCTCAGGTGTCAGTGGCATTAATGACACATGCTGGTTGGATGACAGGGAAAAAATATTTTTCCCTTTCCAAATTCTGTGGTTTGTGTTCTCAACAATACATCCTTTCCTTTGCCACCTCCTGCTACCTTCTCCCACTCACCACATCCCAACCTCCACAAACATTTGTTTCTCCCACTAGAAAACTCTTTGTCAATCAACCCCAGATCCCTTCCAGACTCTCAGCCCAGCTCAGAGTCACCTAAAGGAGCATCCAGGGCTGTGAAAGCAACGTTCACAGCTTCCATCTGGTCACCTCCACCCTGGCCACATTCACCAACTGAGCAGCTCAAGTCAGCTAGGGAGGTTCCACTACAGCTTTAAATTCAGTTTAATTTAAGACTTAAAACTGGTTTCTGCTTGAAATACATACCTGATTCAGTGGGACAGCTCCTGCATCTGTGTCTCCCAAAAGCTCTGGTTCCTCCTTCCTTTTACAAGTTGCTTGACTGTTTGTCAGTCTTGTTTCTTTTTCCTCAGAGAAGAGAAACAGGTTGCAGATCTCTGAGGACACCTCACCTGACACCCTTTAGGAAAGCTGTCACATCAGAGGCCACTTTGCTTTTCAGTCCTGGCTTCCGTGCCTGCACCTACACACAGGGAGGAAGTACAGGGAAGAACATTGAGATTTCAAATCACTGATGTAAACCTTCTTAACACAAGTGCCCACAAACATCCCCAGATGCCTTTGCTTTAAATCAAAGACTTTCATCCTTAGAAACTTCCAGAGGTGCCTTCATTCTGGAATATGGCAAATGGATGTTCCCAGGCTACTCAGGGTTTGGGACTAGCTCATCCTTCCCAACAAAGGAAGCAGCTAGAATACTTGTGGGATGTTTTGTCCTCTTCCCCCACCCCCTTTTTTTCTTGCACTAAGAGAACCTGAGAGTTAACAGGGCCTGAGGCTGGGCCAAAAGGCAAACACGACCATGTATTTGTCAGAGTTGTCATGTTGTACTTTCCATGGGCATATTATTGCTCCACTCACCATGTTTTCTCTGGGTGGGGGGGGAGAAACTGTTGTTACTGGTTTCAGCAGCGTAAGTTGAGCTTTTCATTTCAAGAAGAAATGATCCATGAATCCATCTCATTTATCTTTGCATTGGTCGGGAGCATCTCTCTTTCTCCAGCAAAAGAAAAATGGTCACTGTGCTCATTTTTCACCTTTTCTTTTATTGATTGTCTCCTTGCTGGGGAAAGGAAGGGACAGATCCACAATAAATGAGCCAGTGTTGGAAGGAGTTAACCCAGGCATAGAACCTTAATTGATACAAGTTTGCATTAGCACTGTTTCCTTTATCATAGCTTCTTAGTCAGGGACCCCCTGAGAGTCCCCTCATAGCTGGCACCTGAACCTGAGACCTCTGGGTACAAACATATGAGACCTACCTGTTGCATTAATGTAAAATTCCTACCAGCTGTCACTTAGAGAAGCCCCAACGTGCTTCTACATCCCCAATGGCTCTAGGTTGGAGACTGCTGCAGCCCTGANGCAGATCACATCTGACCATACTGGAGTAGCTATGGGATAGAAATGTTTGCAGAATAAACCATTTACATTGCTATTCTCTAAACAAGCTGAAAGAGGCTGCAAAACAATTGCTGGGAGACAAAGCTCATGGAAGTGGGAGCCCCATTTGCATGGCACCCCCAGGACACCTGCCCTATCCTCCGGGAATCTCTGGACCTACAAAGAAGTTTGATGGCAATTTATTTCCTTTTATACTCTTTTGATCTTTGTACTGAAGCCACTTTGGAGGCACTTTTCCCTCCTAGCCTCTGCCTGGAAGAATTCTCTGTAATTTGCACTCAGAATCAGGGAAACTGATTCCTTGCCTCTGGTAAGAGAGGGATGCAAAAGCTGTGGGACCCCAAGCACTCACCAAAGGCAACGCCCAGGGGGGTGATGCTAAGAGGGAAAATCTTAGGATCTCTAAAGGAGAAGCAACACAGAGACAATGGTTTCTTTAACCTCTTCCCTTGTTTAACCAGCTGAAGGGACCATGCTTAAGCCAGAAGGGACCTGAATGTTGATGGGGCCTGACTTTGCATGTAACACTAACAGAAGTCCTGCATCTATCCCAGAAACCTGTTCTGAGGCAAGAGAAACTTTCAGCCAGTGTGGTCATATCCCTACCCAAAATGTCAGGAAAGTCATTATTCCACAAAGCTGCAAGCACAGAAAGAAAACAGGTGCTTTTTCCCCACCCTTTTCAGGTCTCTCCCCTTTGTCTGCTGTCCCAGCTCCCTCTGGAGTCAAATGGCTTCTCCCAGCTCAGGTGTCAGTGGCATTAATGACACATGCTGGTTGGATGACAGGGAAAAAATATTTTTCCCTTTCCAAATTCTGTGGTTTGTGTTCTCAACAATACATCCTTTCCTTTGCCACCTCCTGCTACCTTCTCCCACTCACCACATCCCAACCTCCACAAACATTTGTTTCTCCCACTAGAAAACTCTTTGTCAATCAACCCCAGATCCCTTCCAGACTCTCAGCCCAGCTCAGAGTCACCTAAAGGAGCATCCAGGGCTGTGAAAGCAACGTTCACAGCTTCCATCTGGTCACCTCCACCCTGGCCACATTCACCAACTGAGCAGCTCAAGTCAGCTAGGGAGGTTCCACTACAGCTTTAAATTCAGTTTAATTTAAGACTTAAAACTGGTTTCTGCTTGAAATACATACCTGATTCAGTGGGACAGCTCCTGCATCTGTGTCTCCCAAAAGCTCTGGTTCCTCCTTCCTTTTACAAGTTGCTTGACTGTTTGTCAGTCTTGTTTCTTTTTCCTCAGAGAAGAGAAACAGGTTGCAGATCTCTGAGGACACCTCACCTGACACCCTTTAGGAAAGCTGTCACATCAGAGGCCACTTTGCTTTTCAGTCCTGGCTTCCGTGCCTGCACCTACACACAGGGAGGAAGTACAGGGAAGAACATTGAGATTTCAAATCACTGATGTAAACCTTCTTAACACAAGTGCCCACAAACATCCCCAGATGCCTTTGCTTTAAATCAAAGACTTTCATCCTTAGAAACTTCCAGAGGTGCCTTCATTCTGGAATATGGCAAATGGATGTTCCCAGGCTACTCAGGGTTTGGGACTAGCTCATCCTTCCCAACAAAGGAAGCAGCTAGAATACTTGTGGGATGTTTTGTCCTCTTCCCCCACCCCCTTTTTTTCTTGCACTAAGAGAACCTGAGAGTTAACAGGGCCTGAGGCTGGGCCAAAAGGCAAACACGACCATGTATTTGTCAGAGTTGTCATGTTGTACTTTCCATGGGCATATTATTGCTCCACTCACCATGTTTTCTCTGGGTGGGGGGGGAGAAACTGTTGTTACTGGTTTCAGCAGCGTAAGTTGAGCTTTTCATTTCAAGAAGAAATGATCCATGAATCCATCTCATTTATCTTTGCATTGGTCGGGAGCATCTCTCTTTCTCCAGCAAAAGAAAAATGGTCACTGTGCTCATTTTTCACCTTTTCTTTTATTGATTGTCTCCTTGCTGGGGAAAGGAAGGGACAGATCCACAATAAATGAGCCAGTGTTGGAAGGAGTTAACCCAGGCATAGAACCTTAATTGATACAAGTTTGCATTAGCACTGTTTCCTTTATCATAGCTTCTTAGTCAGGGACCCCCTGAGAGTCCCCTCATAGCTGGCACCTGAACCTGAGACCTCTGGGTACAAACATATGAGACCTACCTGTTGCATTAATGTAAAATTCCTACCAGCTGTCACTTAGAGAAGCCCCAACGTGCTTCTACATCCCCAATGGCTCTAGGTTGGAGACTGCTGCAGCCCTGAACAGCAGGAGCCCACACTTGCATATTTTATTGATCTCAGGATGCACTTAGGCAACACATTTTTTTCTTTTACTATTTATTTTTCAATGGCTTTCTCAACCCAGAACAAAGGAGGAGGATTGTTCTTGTGTCCCTGAAGGAGAGGGCATCCTGACAGGAAAAAGCAGATGCAGTGCTGAGGGTAGAGGGGAAACAGCCCCTCCATGTGCCAGGGGATGTTGGGAAGCCTGGAGGGGTCTGCAGCACCAGCACAGGTACTGGGAGGATAGAAACCAGGAGCATCCCATACACTTGGCAGTCACCTCAGGGGCAGCTGAGAAAACATCAGATTGAAAAGGCTCAATAACAGAACCATTTTTCTATTTAAAGGATGATTCTGTTAGTCACCTCAGGCTTGCTCTGGTAAAAATCTCCTGCTCTGCTACCTTTGTAGCTGGACTGCAGCCCTACAGACACACTATATGTTTTGCCTTGGAAGGGGTTTTTTTTCCACACATCTTTAAAAAGAGAGCTGCTATAAATCGTTTTCAAGTTACAGAGCATTTTGTTCCCCAGACAATACTTCAGTTCCCTATAATCACAGATAAATGAAGAAATATTCTGGTAATTATACTAGCAAAGAGCAGTTGCTTTCAGAGATGGGTATGATAAAAAGATCCTGGGAAACTGCAGGTGAAGCAAAAAGAAGCTCTGCTTGATTTGCTCTCCCCTCCCCAGCTCTGGCAAGGGTTGCAACCACCCCATCTTCCTCAGGAAAGCCACCAGAGGCTGGGAGCAGCACCTCCCCCTGCCCTTCTCTGGGCACAAGAGCTGCACGGGCACCAGCCACTGGGGCCAGAGCCTCATCCTGAGCTGAGGGAGCAGGAGCCTCTTCAGAGTAGTCCCTTTGCAGGTGATGCTTTACATAGCTGGGTTCCCACTGACTGTCACCTCCCCATCTGAGCCAAGAACAATGCAGTCTGGTAATGCCACTCAGGCAGTTCCCCTCCTCAGCACAGTTCTGTCTGAGCTACTGGGAAACACAGACCCCTCCCAGCTCTAGGCCCTGATTACCCCATTTTACACCCACAGACAAGTGGTCAAATGTGGCTATGGCAGTGTGAAGCATCCTTACACACTCCTTGCACAAGTGAAGGTGTGAGCCTGGGCTCCAAGCTGCACTCTCAACCAGAGGGGCCACAAGACACAGGAGGCTGCTGGTTGTCTCAGAAAAGCCGAAGTATTTGTTTTAAAAATGCTCATAAAACACTGGTTTTTCAGATTTGAAGGGGGTGGCAGAATGATTTCTGTCAGTTTCCACTGTCTTTGCTGAAACCATTTGCAACAGAGGAGTGAAAAAAAAACCCCAGGAGGGCAGATGAGCTGCAGCCCTGCTGCAGAACATTATAATGATGCATCTCCTGGAGACAGCGTTGCCTTTGGATGAGCTGTCTCCCCAAGAACGCTGTCACTCCCACCTCACTGCAGGTGTCAGGTGCCCTGCCTATTGTTATTATTATTAGTAGAATTATTATTAGGTATTTGCAGAGTGCCAGCAGTGCACCTGGTGCTCATAATCCACTCCAACAAGCTGCCGATTCTTAACAGTGGGCCGGCTGCATGAAAATTTGCCTGTTTGCTTCTTCAGGCACTATCTTCTCCAAGGGGAAATAAGCAATATAGGTTTGTTTCTTTCCTCCAGGACTTTCAGTCCCTGGTTTTGTTGTTTTTTTTTCTTTGAATGCACACCAGCCTGGCTCCTCAGCACAGCCAGCCAGTCGCTTCTATCCATCAGCTCGTCGGGATCAGATCGCTAATTCACGTACAGGAGAAGACAACTGCCAAATTATTATACTACAAAGAGAAGATCTTCAGCCACCTGTCATCTTGATGAAAGCAGCACCATCAACTGACCTTTGCCAGTTCAAGGTCGATAATGAGCCAAGTCAGGCAGGAAGAGCAGCGTGCGCCGGCTCCATTAGCGCTGGCTGTGCGCGCGCTCGCTAGCACCGCGTCTCCTGTCAATTAGTGCGGGGAAACGGGGGACTGCTGATTGCCAGAGACGTGGCAGAGCGAGCTGCTGCTACCTTGTCTTCTCCACCCTGCTGCATTTTCATCAGCTCCAGTCCCCTGGCTCTCCCTTCAGAGCTTCATTACTGCCGCCTTCCCGAAGCTCCAACACCGCGCGGCGCTAACGAGGAGATGCGGGAGCATCCCTGTCGCGGAGCCTGCTGTGAGGGTGCACGAGGAGATTCAAGGGGCTCCCGGTGTAAAAGCTGCTCAGAGATGGCCAAAAAAATCAAATATAAGTAATAATAATTAAAAGACATTAGATGAGGCAGAGCCCCCAGAGGGAAGGAGCTCGCGCAAGCACAGGATGGGAAAGCGAGGTGCGGTGCACGGCGTGCTAGTGAACGTGCGTGTGCTTGCACAGGGTGGGTTTCAGGGGTGATGGTGAAAGATCACCCCCATACACTGCAGCTTGAGAGCAGGGGGTCAGCAGCTTGGAAAGGGCAAGTTGCCCCGAGGGGCAGCAGCTCTGCCTGGCACGGTCCATGCAGGAGCCACCCACACAGCAGCCCCCAAGCTGGCAGAGATGCAGGACAGTCATGGCCAAGATTCCACGTGGAGCACCACAGCTCCTCCATGGAAAGCCAGGTGTTTGGGGGGGTTCCTGTGTTTTAACCTTTCTGCAGTCATCCTGATGGTATCAGCCTAGCAGGAGTAATTTTCCTTGAGTTTCAATTCTATTTGAAGCAAATTGTGACAGACAATTGGTGTCTACAGCCGAGCACTGGCCAGACCTGCTTCCAAATAGCTCCAGGTTACAATATTATGGTCTGTACACGGTGCACAGATGTGCTTGGTGCAGCTCAGCTCAGTGAGGGATTCATGTTGACGTTTGGAGTCAAAGTCTTGGTTCCATTCTGTTTTCCCAGCTTCACCAGCTGACAAATCCCTCAGCATATGGGCGGTTCTGCTGCTAATACTTGGCTCAGGCATCTATAGATCCCAGTTATAGCTCAGTATGTATGTTACCCCAGTCCCACTCCTGCCCTGTATGACCAGTGGCATTCATTCCCTCCTCGCAGCAATCATTCTTTTAATTAACTTCTCTCATACATCACTCATGCCCTTACAGACTCACAGCTAATGAGCCAGCAAACCTATATTAGGATTGTTTTCCTCAGTGAACAAAGCCTGTAGATGCTACAAGAAGTTGTGATGAGAGTGTACTTGCTGAACACATGATGGAAAAGTCGTGGGGACAAGCTGAAGAAATTCTGTTTTCTACATGGCTTCAGCACCTTTTGGACTAGAGGCCTGGTAGGAAAGGAATTAGGTTTGGCTATTTTGCTGACAGTCCTTTTATTCTCAGTAACTGACCAGAAATAAAGGATGGGTCTCCTTCAGCTCAGGAGCTGCTCCTACTGCTTTAGAAGGAAAGGTCCCTGGGAAAGCTCATCTACACCTAGTGATTCATGTTCACTTAGTGTTTATCACTTGCTCTGACTTGAGTACACTCAGACCTAGGAAAGGCTTGGGATTTAAACTGTTTTCAACCTCCTTTCATCAGTAAAGCCTCTTCTGACTGCACCCCAGCAACATCTACTGTCCTCCACCAAGCCAGCCCTCCCAGGGGGGATGCTCCCACATGGTGAACCAGAGGAAACAAAACCCAGAGAAGCTGGCTGGCCACAGGGAAACACTCTCATCACCCTGTAAGGAAGCAGCACAGGACTGGGCCTCTCTGGTGAGCCTGAGGCTTTGGCAAACCAACCACCCAACCTCTGGGCTGGGGAACTTCATCCTGCTGCTCAATGCAGAGCTGGTCTACAATGGCACACTCTGCCCTCAAAGTATAGCCCCATTATCAAAAAGAAATGAAAAATGGAAAGCCCAAACCCAAAACACTGCCTTCTTCCCACATCTTATGCCCTTTTTGAATTTGCTTTGAATGACTAAGAAAATAACACATTGCACCAGGCAGGAAACACAGCGCATACAAAAAAATCCATATCACACTGCCAAAGCTGGGTTTGTTTTTCTAAAGAGCCTCTACCCGATGGGCTTTTTGTTTTCTCTGAAACAAGAGCCTGCTGTCAGCCTCCACACAGCCCAGTGCACCTCCCCAGAGCTAACTGGGAAAAACTAGTCCTTTATTTCTGAAAGCAAATAGCCATTATCCAGAAAACCCTTGACACCCAGCAGCACTTCTCCTTCTACTCCTCACCGGCGAGCAGTCAGATTGCTTCAGCATTTGTGCTGTGCCATCTAAGAACTGCCTGGCAGCCACCTGGGTGGGTATCTTTAAAACAGTAACTTTCCAAAACACCCACCAGCATCCAAACATATGGATATATGCCTGAGGGCTGAACACATTCTGTAGTGCAGCTATTCTCATGCCTGATCCAATCTGATCCTCCAGCTACACTCTCGCAGGGACAGATCCTTGCATTTTCCTACAGGCTCTCACCTGGGATGGGTCAGTGGGTACCAGGGTCAGTGGCTATCAGGGGTAGCCAGGATCTAAACTGGCATCATCATCTCAGTGTTAGGGCTGCCTCGTGCAGCCCTGGCTGACAAAGACACAGCTCACAGCAAAGGGACCACAGGGAGCCAGAGGGAGGACCAGGAGTGAGCTGGTTGCCACAGGCAAGCTTTGCTGCATAAGCCTCTCAGCAGAGCAGGTGAAGCCACTTTTCCCAGCTTTGCCTGTTCTTGTTGGAGTCTTTTTTAATTTCTTTTTCATAATGTTCCTGCTGTGTGTGCCTGCACAGCATGAGGCTGACTTGGGGAGCCTGAAAACATAAGCTTTAAGGCTGAAAAGCAGAAGGAAACCACCCCAGATCCCAAATCTCTTCTATACAGGTGACAGAATCACTACTTAGAAAAATGCTGCTTTTTTTTTTTTTTCCCCATGCTTGATTACAATTTTTCCATTAAGATGAGCTGATTTCTTGACAGAAAATAGTATTCCTAATAGCTAAGCCTGTTTCTTCCCCCCAAAATTGGTGTATCTTCAAGGGGAAACAAATAAAAACTCAAAAACCAAACTATTTTTGCCACATATTTCACTGAAAGTCAAAAAGACAAAATATTTCCACCACACGTTTCCCTGAAAACCAAAATGTTTTGACTGGAAATATTGCTGAAGTGCCTCCAGAGACGTGCTAATTCCTTGACTCCCTTTGCTCCAAGGGGCAGGCAAGATCTGCCAAGGCACAGCAGAGTGAACAGCACCTTGGCTCTTTGAAGGAGGACATTCCCTGGGAGAAGATTTGATGGGATGAGAGGATGGCTACAGGCAGAACAGAGGTTCTCCAGGTGCCTGCACTGAATGGCAGCCTTTCAGAGCTGAAATTGCTTTTCTGGCTTTATAGTTTTGTCTGATTCTGGGCATTATTATAAAAAAATCTACTTTTTTTTCCCCCAGTTAAGAGCTTAAGAAAAACCACATTTGCACAGCCTTTGTATCTCCCACTCTCCCCACCCTTCCTCAGGCCTCACTGTCTGTCCTTCCCTGACAGGCAGCACCTGGACTGGAGCTCAGCTAGCAGCTGAATTTCCACATATAGGCTCCAGATATAGGTAAAAAAACCCCTGTGGCTTGTCTGTCACACCTGGTGACTCACCTTGGGGCTTTGGCACATCCCGAAGCCTCCTCAGAAATGCCTGTCACTCTGCACAGCCTCTGCTGGCAGCTTCCTCAGGGGCTGGACTCTGGCAGACAGAGGACAGCACCACAGCAGCCATAGGTATCCATTGTGCCTTGGAAGACAGACACATAGAGAAGGTTTCCTTTTTGATCATAATTAAAGACTATTTTTGTTCCAAAATAATGACAAGTGAGGTAGAATTGTACTGTGGTACACAGGTGTCTGGAAAAGCAAAAGAACAGGATTTTTGAAAGCATGTTGGTACCTACTGCCCTTCAGAAAGAAGCTGACTAGAAAAGCAGAAGAAAGACAAAGCAATGCTGATCAAAACAAAGGGAAAGGAGGATTCAGGGATTTATGTTTGCCCAGCAGTCAGCTACTTAAGTTGCATGTGAATAAGGGTTTCAAATGTTTTCAAATGTGTCTGAGGTATATCTAGGCTTTCTTATTTGCCAAGGAAGAATACCTGTGCCTTTCTATCTGCCCAAATAGACTGTAATGTTGCCTGCAGTATGGATCCAAAAAGAGCAGGAGCAGAAGGAAACATCCTCAGGTGAAGAAGTAAGAAATAAAAGATGTGGATGATCTGAAGCTGAGAGTAGCTCCTGCAAGCCAACCAACTACTAAATGCATGCCAAAGAAACAGGAGGGGGAAAACCTGGGGTGTGTCCATAAGAGATTTATCCCAAGAATCTCTCAAGTGCCAGTGTTACCTGTCTGCTGGGAGCACAGGGATAAAGCAGCAACATGAACCACGGGCAGGGGCTCTCCAGACAAGGCACAAGGAAGGGAGAGACCTCATGGAAGCCTGGAAGATTTTCTGTTTCCTCCAAGGTTAACCAAATTCCCCAAGAAACAGAAATGAGAAAGAAGCAAATGTAGGGCTTTCTCAAGGAAAGGAAAGGGAAAGGGAGAAAGGGAAAGGGAGGAAGGGAAAGGGAGGAAGGGAGAAAGGGAAAGTTAAAGAGAAAGGGAAAGGGAAGAAAACAACCCTTGCAATCCCCACCATTCTGTGATTCTCTGATTCTACCTCAGCCACCAAAATGACAGCAGTTTCTGCTGGGCTCATGCTACCAACACCAGCTCCTTGCTCTAAAGTCAAAAGGGGCTTCAAATGTTTTGTTTAGGGCATATTTCAGCAAGGCAAGGTTTATTAGATGAAAGGCCAAGCACAGACCACATTCTGCTCTCCCCTAAACTCATGTACATGAGTATGGAGCATCTCTCCTGGCTTCAGTCTCTGCCTGTGCTACAGGGAAGGACTCAGCTCCATGAGTTTGGTTTAAAGTTGCTGTGGGAACCAACGTGCTAAAGCAATGCTGAGAAATGCATGTGAAAGAAATCTCCTTGGCTCCTCTCTTCCTTAGCTACAAGGTAGTAAAACCCACAGATAGCAGTCTCCCCCAAAATAAAATAAAGATGAAAAACCACTAAAAGTGATCAAAGAGCAGATAAATCAGCAGGAAACAAGAAGAAAAAAAATATTTTCAAAAAAGACCTCAAGACCCTAGCAGTGCTCACTAAGCAACATGAGAATGGAATAAGGCTCCTTTCTTTTACTGCCCATTAAAATGTGCTTGTTCTCCCCTAGTGACCATCTTATTTGGGGTTTTATGGGTTTTTTTCTGGATTGGTTTTTGTAATAATCACTGGGAAATCAAGAATAGAAGTCCACTCGGTCTCCTGGGCCTTGGCAGAATGCTTTTCAATTCAGCAAAACAGGGAAGGAGGAGGGAAGGTTTTCATTTTCTGTTTGAGTCTTGGATCTTCCTCTAGTATGCAGCAGCCCTGCACAGCTTCAAACACGCTCATTAGGTACAGAGCTAAAGGTAGCTATAATTAAATGCAATTTTCCATCTACTGCCAGGGTGCAGAGGTTTCCAGGGAGCCAGCTCCTTGTCACCTTTTCTGTGTACTTGTGGCTAAATATGAATATTAATGAACTCTCAGCTCTCCTCACCGTCCCCTTTCCCAATTTATTCACAACTATTCTGTCTTTCTGTAATGAAAAAAAAAAAAAAAAAGGCAAAATATAATTAGCTTCTCTATGAGCCTTCAGTCTGATCTGGCATCAGTGACTGAGCCTCCCACTTTGCCAGTGGACAACATGCTGATGAAGAAAAGGATCTTTGATGACAAGGGTTTGCTTTTCTTCAGCAGCCCTGACAAGCTTCAGAAAAGCCTTGGAATGAAAAGATTTCTTGCTTGTCTTCCTGGCCATGTCATTCAGAGAGGATGCTCCCCCACCTAGAAATAAACATTTTACCTGACTTGAAGCACAATATTTCTTGGTTGGAAATCAGCAAACTCTCAGACGGAGTGAGGACAGAGGATATGGTCTAAAACTACTGATGCTAATAACAACACCTCTCCCCTGCCAAAGCCATCACTGCTCTAGAGCTTGCAAATGAGCTTGAAAACTGGAGGGAGAATCCCCAGTAATGAAGCCACATCCTTGGTAGGTACAGTATGCACAGGGGGTAAGGTGCCCCACCACCCAATGGGACAGGACTGCCAGCTGGGGGAAACACACCAAGGAGGGAGCCTGAAACCAGAGTGACAACCCTCTGGCCACCAGGATTCCCTCCCTCAGCCTGCCTGTCTTTCCTGGGCCACATCACTGCAGGACAGGTCGAGTGCCATGAGGGCTCAGCATGGCAGGAGTTCCCATTTCCCACCTTCCCCAAAAAGCAGACTGGTCACAAGGACTGTTGTGAGGACCCTCACAGTGCAATGATTCACCATTCATAGCTGGCTGAGTTCAATGGGCTGCTTCACACCACGCACAGGTAGGTAACCAGCTCCCTCCAAACTGGGGCACGTGGCACTGCATCTCCCAACCTCAAAAACTCTCTTTTCACCCTGCCTCCCCAAAGAGGTACAAGCTTGCACTGAGCACGTCCGGGTATGGACTGAAGAGTATTCCCCAAAATACAAGACAAAAAGCTGATTCCAGTCTTCTCCAAATTATTTTACATTAAAAATTAATTTCCTTTGACTACGTTCACACCTCTGTGGTGTTTACTGACTGAAAACATGCTGGTAAATGTGTTTACTGAGGAAACATTCCCTGCACCAGCAAATTTGAGGCAAATATTTGTGGTAAGCAATTTTCAAAACTGCAAACCCAAATATTTAATCCCAGAAAAGAAAAAAAAGGGATTCTAGGAGTCCACTCAAAGGACAGAAACATACCATGTAACCTCCATCTCCAGCCAGCCAGACAAAGAATCCTTCAGAGGGATGCTGGGGGCTCTTGAGAGTACCCCAGCTTGCTTAGGGGCACAACCTGGAATGAGAATGAGGACAAAAACATATGAAGCAAGCAACTCATGGCAATTATTTGCTCAGTGCACCCCTCGTGTTTGGTGGGAGGAGGAGGCACAGTGAGAGCCTGCCAGGGTTCCAGCAGGTGAGGGTGGAATGGGATAATGGGATCTGTGCCCTCCAGTTTCTCTGGCACATGAGCAGCAGAGCTGCTCCCCCCAGGCTGTGTTTTGCAGGCTCTGCCCTTAGAAGCAGAGGCAGCAGGTAGGTGGCCACCACCTCTCAGTTAGATGGGAAAAGATCATGTAGAAAGTCACAGTTCTCTGGAGAAATGCCCTGAGGTCTGTGTGAATCTCAGGAGAAGAAGGTAGCTCAGGAGGCAGAATTTATCCTAGATCCCAGCCAAGCATCTATAATATATGTTTTGTTTGGTATTTACACAGAATCTGTCTGAAAACGAAGGTGCCTTCACTTGCCAAGTGCAGCAGATGTGTTTTCTGCAAACTACTGCCAAAAATTAAGTTAAGAAAGGGGGAGCAGTGGAGAGGGAAGTTCAGGTCCTGCAGCAGGGAGAGCCCAGTGTCCAAATGATCCAAGTCAACCCATTAGCAATAAACCTTAAAATACTGAACCACGCTGTCTGAGACTGCAGCTGATGATTTTTAACCTCACCAACAGCACAGCAATGGAATTTCAGTGGCACAGTTCAGCCTGTCTGGTGGGTGACTTTGCTCATCACCTATAAGAGACCTGTGGGAACAGCCAGAAGATTGACCTTGGGCCCAGCCTGAGAAAGCCCTGGAGCAGAATCATCTGAGGACTTTGCTGCTGCCTCTTCCAAATAAACTGGGTGGTTCAGGCTATGAAAAAAAATTGATCCAGCAGCCCAATCCTCCCCAGTGCCCTTTCTCTAATGCTCACTGGGGAGGAGAAGGCCTGACCAACCTGTGGCATGATCCCTCTGAGCAGTGAAGCTCCTTCAAATTCAGCACCTCAGCAGGAGCAAACGTGTATTGCCACCAGCCCGATGCAAACACCACACTGCTCTATTAAAACACAGATGGGTTTATTTCTCAGAGTTCTCAGCCTTTCTATCTTCCATGACCTAAAAATTCTATCCTTGAAGGACTTCCTTGGAGGTCTTTTAAGCAGAACCAAACATAAAAAGTCCAAATGGCCAAAAAAAAAAGATCAATAGTGGGGTTTTTTTCCAATGAGACCTAAGAAAAACTGTATTTTTAATGTGCACTTTTAACTTTTCTCAGACTCCCTGTCTCAGTGACTACCACACAACATATGGTTCTGGCCATCAGACAAACTAAGCAAGTATCTAAGATAATAAAGCAGTAAAACCTGCAGCAGAGATTAAACTCTTTGGAAACCTGTAACTGGAAAAGGTTTAGAACTAGCTTCAGCACAAATGGGAAAACAAAAAGAAGACAGATTTGTTTTAAAGCAGCTGAGAATATGAGGAGAGGATGAATTGTAGAAGAAATTGTTATGTATGTAGAGCAGAGTTGATCATTTTACTTTTTCACAGTGAGGGTGACAGAGCCTGGCACAGGCTGCCCAGGGAGGTTGTGGAGTCTCCTTCTCTGGAGACATTCCAAACCCACCTGGATCTGATCCTGGGTGATCTGGTCTGGGTGACCCTGCTCTGGCAGGGGGGTTGGAGATGACACAGAGGGTGACTGGTACCAGCAGCAGCACAGTCAGTCAGAACCTGCTGGGGGACCTGGCACTGAGCTTGCCAAGACAAGAGCATTCCCCACTCTGTACTGGTGTTCACACTCCTGCAGCAACGTAGGCACCTAATGAGAAGCAGAAATACCAAGCTCAGAACCAGGGCAGCAGAGAGTCTGGCAGCTCTCCATGTTTCCCCAGGTGNGATGTGCACAAACACCTTCCCAAAGGTTTTACAGGAACCCCTGTACACCAGCTGTGTGTGGGAGCAGGGGCCAGGTTGGTCATTTCCAACTTTGTCAGGATACAGGAGGAACATCCTCAGCACCCGAGTGATCCAAGACCAACACCAACTTCCCTACTGGAATGTTATAAAACCTGTACTTGAAGCCCTGATAAAGGCTCCCTATGCTATAAAACCTTCAACATTTTAATAAGCTTAGTTATTTTTGAGTCTCTGGAGTTTAATCATGAACACACCACAATTAACACAACTGCCAGTAACTGTGGCTGCATCTCCATGTATCACAGAGGCTCAGGGGCCCGTGGGACTGTGATGCACACCCCTCTCCTTTGGGCATGGGGCTCCCCTGCAGAGGTCAGTGCCACTTGAGTTCCATCCTAAGAAAATACAGCCCCAGGCTCAGGAAGCAGAAGTTCTGCTTCACTCGTGCTCACTATGTAAGGAGAGGAAACCTTAGCAGCTGCCTCACAAGCCCCAGCAGAAAGGTGGCCTCTGGAGAGCACCTTCCACTGGAGGCCAGCTGAGAGAATAAAACCACATTTCCTTTATTGCTCCACAAGGGGTGCAGATGATTTAAAAACAAGTGGCCAGTAACAGTAGCAGCAACAGCCAGTACTTTCTGGAATCAAACTGCAGAGCAGTGTTTGCAGAAATCCAGACACAGGTTCTGACTCTGCAAGATGAAGAGACTTTTCCTTGGGGGGAGTCCAAGCTTTCACCTCCACCTCACCAACACTGATCAAAATGAACAGCACAGGCTAGTCAAGAAGTTCTTGGCGTTGGTTTTTTTTTTTTCCCTGAAAAAAACAAACAGGAGCAATATTTATATCTGCACAATTGGCTCTCTTGCTCTCCTTCCAACCCAGGCCATTAGAAAGATCACTACAGCAAGGAAGCTCTTCAGATAAATTCCTTCCTCTCCACCCCTGCTGACTGTTTGATGGTGCTGTCAACTTCCCAATGCCACAACGCTGAGGGTTGGTTTTTTTTCCAGAAAAAAATGTGGGTATTTTTTCAGGTGACATACTATTTAACAAAAGAGAACAAAAAACCCTCCAAGTTCAGCTGCTGCAAAAAGCCATCAACTTGTGACCAAGAACCCCAGAGTGCCTGAGGTAGGGAAATACTATTTATTCTTGTAATAGATTTTATGAACAAATCAAATGAGGTGAGATGTTTCTGAAAATTTGACCATTCATCACCAAAGCCTTTTCCCATCTTGTACTCATCAGTTCTACTACCTGCCAGTGCTGGAAATATGTCCTGTACATAGAAATAGATACAAGAGGCACAGACACAGTTACTCATGTGCACACACACCCAGCGAGTGCCTGGCCTTCTTTGGAGAACAAGCAGATTTATAAAGCTGTGAGGAACATTTAATCCATCATTTTTATTTGCTTTGCTTTTAATAAAAAAATAAAATGCTGCAGCTATGGAATGTGAACTGCCACCTAATTCTTAAAGGTTAAACTTAACTATTCTTCCCAACTCTTTTGCCTTCATCTCAGAAGTAGTCTTAATATAGCTGCACAGGATTTGCATTGTCTTTCTCAGCTTTGATTTTGTCTGTCAGAACAGCAATGATTTTAGAGTTACAGAGATAGAAAAAAAAATCCAAAAGCTCTGAGCAAACTGGTAACTTAAGATTCCTTCAAGTGTTTTCTGGAGCTCTGGGGAAGAAGCTTCTGCGGTCACAAGAAAAGTGGTTTTGATCCTGGCAAAGTTTTGCACATGTGTATACATGTTTGTATGTGTGTTTTAATGTCATGAAATACCAGAACGAAGGTTGGGGGGTTTGTGGGAATAAATTTTCAGCATTTTTGCTCTTTTAAGGGAGGGTGGCCAAAAAAATGTCTATTCTCAGAAGTTTGGCAGCAGTTCTCCAGGGAGATAAATAAGTACATGAAAAGACAGCTCTGTTCCCTCCCCAGTGTGCAACGTAGGACTGCACACTCTGCTCACACTGCAGAAGGCTAAATGAAGTTTATCAGTGCTCAAAAAGATCATTAGAAGAAAAGCAAAACCCTTTCCTCACCCCACAAGCCCTGGAGGTGTGGGGAGGCAGCACAGTGGTTCAGAGACTGGAGGGTTTGTCTGCCAGGGCCCATTCCAGGCTGGATTGTCTCCTGCTTGCCAATGGCGTGGTCAGCCCTGGAGTCACTCCACAGCTTGCCCTTGGGAACCTGCTTTCAGTTTTGCAGACTGAAGGCAGATGGTTTTCTGCTATTTATGGCTCCTGAAAAAAAAATAAAAATAATTTTTTGCCTACTACCTTGGCATGAGGCACTGGGGAATTTCATCCTATTTCTGGGAAAAGTCTTCCATTTGTCAGAATCACTTTAATTCAAACTCTTTCCTCCCGTTGTGCTGCCAGTCTCTCTCAAATTGTTTTATCTTCAGACTTCCCAAGCCTCCCATGATCCAGGTCACTACAGACAGCCCTGGATGAAAGTGCAGAGAGAACAGGCACTTGGGTGCTGTTCACAGGGAGAGATTTCTGAAGAGCTGGCACTCTCTCACAATTCCATAATGTGTATTTTGAAATTCCTGTTCCTTTTTTGAGCTCAACCACCACTCTTCTGGGCTGTGAGTTTCAAATTCACTCCTACACAAAGGTATAATAAATCCTAGAAAGCATTTTCCAATGGATAACTCTGAACTTCAGCCAAACATAGGAATCTGAGGTCTTTAAATTATCCCAATTCATATCTGAGTGGATTCATGTTTACTACCAGTTATTGTATAGCCCTTCCAACATACAGAAGGGTTGGGAAAGCCTGAGGCTTTCTCTCTGATGCACACCTTGTGAATTAACAGTGCAATTCTTTATCTCTTACTTCTTTGACTGGCACAAACTTCATTTTTTATTCCTGTGCTGAATTTCTTGCAATGTGAGTTATTTATCTGCTATTTGATGTGTATGTTGCAGATCACAACACACAGGCAGCCTGCTCCTGGACTGAGCAGAGCCATGAGCCTGAAACTTCAGTTTCAACCCTAACTTTGCCTTAGAGACAGCTGCACAGAGCTAGGAAGACATTCTAGCTCCCTACCTTGTTTTGCTACCAAGCAGTGCTAAAACAACAGAGCAGACAACATTTTCTCCCTTGTTTTCAGTAAAAGTCCAAAATTAATACCCTTGGTGAATTGCACCCAGTTAAATGAACTTAACTACAAATATTCTCTCATGTTTTCAGTGTGTATTGACAAACAACATCTTGCAAACAGGCTACCAGCTCTTCAGCTGCAAGGTAACTGTGAGGCTCCACAGATGGCCAGGGAAACAGCTCACCAAGGCATTTAGTGATCAAACTGTGTCGTGGTGCTGGGGTCTGTAAATCCAACCTGGCAGGATCTGCTATAAAACCAGCTCCTGCACCCCTGAGCTCTACTGTGCAACACCTGCACTTAGAGTTCCTCCTCCTGCTCAGGGCAAGGAACTGAATCTCTTAATGGAATTGATGGATCAGAGAAGAGCAGGTGGGTTTCTTAACAAAAAAATTTTTGAAAAGATGAATATTTTAAGAGGCAAACAAAGGGAAGGGGAGCAGAGGGAAGGGGAGGGAAGCAAAGTTTCTCCAGAAAGAGCCTTTCTGGAAAGAAATACTATGAGAAACCAAACACTGGAAGATTAGGAGCTACAAAAAGTGAAGATAAAGCAGGATCGGAAGTTAAAGCAGCAGAGCAGGAATGCAATTGACAGAATATGTAGCAAGCACTGGATCCTCACTGGTCAATATTGCTTTATATGAAACAAACTGCAGCCCAGTGACCACATCACATCCATCCCAGGGCATCACCATCCCAGCAGCAGCAGGAGGCAGGGACAATCCACCTTTCTGCACACTCCAGACAGCAAATCCAAGGTGAGAGATGGGCAGGAATGTGGGAAGCTGAATGTGCAGCCTGTGGGATTTGGGCCCAAATGAGAAAGGGTTCAGAGGCTTCAAGAAATGCAACCCATGGAGAAATGTGAAGGAAAAGTGGAGGAGAAGCAGAGAAAGGAAAGGTGTATGAAGTGCTGTGGAATCTACACCCCTAACACATCAGTGAGGGGTGGAAAACAATCTGGAGGAGCAGGGCAGGAGGGATTTTGCTCTCAGTGCTCTATCTGCAACAACTAAAAATGGACTAAGAAATGCACCACAGATGTATGGTCCCCAAGTGAGGTAGGGACAGCAAGTGAGCTGCTGAGCAGGGTGTGTGGCAGAGCTCAGCCTGCTCCCTCCTCCACAGACTGCTCCAGGGCTGTCTCCTTCTGTGCCCAGTGTGCACCCTGCTGATCACACGGCCACAGAATGGTGGGGGTTGGAAAGGACTTCTGGAGTTCATCTAGTCCAAATCCCCTGCCAGAGCAGGTCTGCCCAGAGCAGGGGGCTCAGGATAACATCCAGGCAGGTTTGGAATCTCTCAGGAGAAGAAGATTCTACCACTTCTCTGGGCAGCCTGGGCCAGGCTCTGGCACACCCAAAGGAAAGCTTTTCCTCCTGTTCAGATGGAACTCCCTGTGTTCCACTTTGTGCCCATTGGCCCTTGTCCTGTCACTAGCTGCCACTGAAAAGAGTCTGGCCCCATCCTCTTGACCCCTGCCCTTTCAAAGTTGATAAGCACTGAGAAAATCCCCTCTCAAGCTGCTCTTCTCCAGGCTAAACAGCCCCAGAGCTCTCATCCATTCCTGGGTACACAGATACTCCTGTCCCCTCATCATCTCCATAACCTTCTGCTGGGCTCTCCCCAGCATCTCCTTGTCTCCCTTGAACTGTGGAGCTCAGAACTGGACACAGTACTTCAGAGGTGACTTCACTAACTGCAGAGGAGAGGGGGAGAAGAAGCTCCCTCGACCTCTGGCCACACCCTTCTTAATGCAGCCCAGGATGCCACTGGCCTTCTTGGCTACAAAGCCACATTGCTGGTAACCCCAGGAGCAGCAAAGGAGGTTTAGTCTCCCTGGGCTGATTCCAGGGTTCCCCTGCAGGCCCCATGTCCTGACCAATATGTAGGTGGGCTGGGAAATTCCACTGCCCAGCATGGTTTGATCACAGTGCATCCATCCCCAGATCAGCTCTGGAGTAAAAACTCTGCCTTCTCCATAATGGAGGATGAGCTACCATAGAAAGTAAGTGGAGATTGGATTGAGAAGAGTCCAGGCTAAATAACAAATGCTGAAATCAAAGCCTGGCCTGTTTTCATAATATAGGGAATTCTTGGGTGCTTTCAAATCAGTAAAAAATTCCAAAGGGTCTCAAAACCCCTGATATTTGATATTAATTTCTGATCTAATCTTTATGATGTTTAACCTGTGTCAGTCTGATGGAGCTTTCCCAAAATGCTGGTGGATCTCAGTCAGGATTTTTAAAAGGACAGAAAAGCAGCAGCATATGCTCCAGGAAAAGGCTGCATGAGTGCTCAAATGTCAGCACATTTGATAGAGGCTGCACTCACTGTTAGGTGCCTGTGAAAGACTGCTGAAAAAAATGAAATCAATAAAGCCTGTGGCACAGCCAGGCAGAGCAGGGGGTGCCCAGCATGGATCTGGAGCCAGTCTCACATACACACCTGTGGATCTGCTGGAGAGGACTGCAGCCCCTCGGGCACCACGCCTGCCAGAGCAGCACACACAGATGCTATCGAAGCAGTAGCCCTAGGAAAGGCTGGGAACTGGTTTCCTTGCTTTTCTCCACACCTTTTCCCTGTCTTCCAGCTGGTCTCATGCCTGGGAACAAATCCTTTTTCAAAACATGGGGTCTTTTTTTACTTTGCTTGTTTAGATTTTCCATTTTGGAGAGGGCAACCTTCCCTGTCTGACAGAAACACCAAAACCCCAGTGCTGAAAGTTCTTCAGGTTAACTTCTGACAAACCCTCAACGAGTTGAACAAGCCTCGTGTTTCAAAATGTTTTGACTCACCAAAAAAACCTTTCACAGTCCTAACCCACTTGAAACATGACCAAGCAGCAAAGCAGGCTAGCAGTGCTCATAAACTACTACCATCCTTATTCAGATCATAAATAAACTTGCAAGAAAGATGCTTTACCATATTTCCATATTTTTTTTCCCACTTCCAGTAGCAGTGGTGCTATAGAACTTCCAAGACACATTCTGAGAATACCATGTGTTGCTTATACTGGTATCTCACAAGTGTAAGGAAATAAAACTCACCACATAACTCACAAAGCTGTTTGCAAGATTTTAGAGCCTAATTAATCAGTTGTTCTCCCCAAATGAGAAAATGAAGAAATCACAGGGAGATTGAGAAGTGGCACAGGAGTGGAATTGTCTCAGGAAATTAATCAAAATCTGCATCACCAATTATTTGACAGATATGTTTTCTTCTAATTCTAGCCAGCTACTCCAGCTGACAGAGAAGGTAAAGGTGGCTTTTTACACAACAGCAAAGCACAGGACATCTGTCACCAAAGTCTGCAGCTAGTCCTCTTAGTATCTCAATTAAGAGGGCTACAAATGACAGAGAAATGTACATTTCCTATTCTATGGAATAAGCAAATTCAGTCCACAAGCTGCTGAATCCAACAAATACTGCCCTGTGTGCTCAACACCCTGTCCAGCTGCAGGGAGAAATCCAGCTGAGATTGTTATCTTGACCCATGTCCAGCCTGTGCTTGCAATACACTTTTGTGCTCACCTTATCCCAGGCTATTTGAAAACATAAGCCAACTTAGTGGAGTTACTGAGGTCCATTCTTCCACCAGGCCACATGCTGCTCATCTTCCATGCTGAGAGGGGCTTTGCTTTGTTTCAGAGCTACTGAACTCAGCTCGATCCATTGGGATTCATTCATCACCAGCAGCCCTGGCAATCCTTTTATGCTACTCCAAAGCTGCTAATGTGCAGTGCAAACCCCCTTGTATCTACGTTTGCACATGCCCACACACACAGGCAGGGGTATAAATATATGGGTACACACACACACAGAGAGAGAGAGAAACAACTCCTGTTCAGTGAGTTCCAGCATGTTTTCTTTTCAGAATAATTTTAGCCAGTGGCATTGCAAAATCAGCCTGGCCTCTAACCAGGAGCCTGCACCTGCACAGATCCCAGTTGCAGAACCCCTCCTGCAATTGTGAAGCAATTTGCCTGTTAAGCACCACTGGCAAGAGGCTGGCAGATCTTCTGCTCAAAAAAACCCCACTTTGTTTTTCTCATACATTACTAAGACACTGTAATATCCTTCAGAGTATCCAGAAAGCTGCCTGTTGCCACACTGGCTAAAGGTTTTACTAACTTCCACCTCAAATGGGTTAAATGCTCTTTTACTTCCCAGCAGCACAGCCCAGAAGTACCAAATCCTTCCTAAAACAATGTTCCTACATGTTCCTCCTCTAGTTGGAGACGTAGGAAGGAGCAGGGCTCATTGTTCCCTACTCCCACTCCTGAGGAGCCAGCTCAGAGAAGGGAGATGAGGAGCAGTTGAGACTTTTTCCCTTGGAGAGAACAATGACTTTCTATTTCTCCTCACTTCACCCTCCTGCCAGATGTTGTAATCTCTCACTAACTTTATACCCATCCTGGCACGGGCACCAGCAGTGTAAATGCACCCAGCCCAGGATGCAACATGTGACAGAGACCAGACCAAAGGTGACTCACAGACCATGGGTCCATGCTGTGGTCTCAGGAAAAGCACATTGTCCTGTCTCCACTACTGCTGCCCTGTTACCACACACCACTTGCTGCTGGGCTGCAGGAGAACATACCAAACACCACTGGCAAAAACATGGGCTGGAGAAGCACTGACATGCCCACAAATAAGGGCCCTCAAGAAGGTGAGGGAAATGCTGGCAGAACAGGTACAGAGGTGGGAGCTGAGAAACATTTTCCATTTGATTCCCCCAGCTTCCAAGAAAGTAGAACTACTTATTTACAAAAACACACACCAAAGAGACCCAACTCAAAATTAAAAGTCCATGGCAGAAACTTTTGGCTGCCTGGTCACCTCAAAAAGGAGTAATAAAAATTAATCATATTCTTCAATCCTAGAGTTTCTCTTTCTTGCTTCCTCCTCTTTGGCCTTGGGTAGAAAGAACAGAGAAAGAGAACAAAAATAAGCAAGTGCACAGATTTCTGGTGGAAAAACTTCTGGGATAGAAATGTGTCTACATAGCTTGGACATGACAAAAACAGAGAAGCATCTCCAAAGTTAAAGTTCACTGTAGGAGGATCCAAAAAGCCTTCTGTTTATATGCATTAATAAATGTGATACTATAGAAATAGCTGGTAGTGACCCAACAGGTGAAGCTAGGGGAGAGGGATCTTGCCTTCAATGTTTTGTGACCAACATAAAGCACACACAGAGGCAGGTTGAGCTGGCTGGTTGCTGTAGAAAACACCACTGCTGTGCCTTTTACCTCGATTCTTTTTTCCCCTGTAAGTTTGGGGTAACTATAAATCTGGGCTAGCAGTCCTTACTTAGTGAATTGTTTAAACAGAACACATTTTGAGGACTTTTTTTTGCCTTTCTTTACAGTTTCTCCACAGACAGGCCAGATGAAAAGCTTCCCAACCATGTCATTAATCTGCAGGTACTTTAGTGAGGAGATGATGTGCAGGTTGAAAAATCTCCTGAAGATCAGTGGTTGAAAAATGAGGACCATTGTTACTGCATGCCTTGCAGATCAGGAGCTGATAGCTGTGCTCTCCATCCTTTGCTTGCACTTCATAACCTGGAAATCTCTGCTCATTCAGAGGAGCATTCAGTTGAAATGGATTTATCTAATTAGTCCAAGTGCTCTCTCCTAGCCTTTGTCCTTGTCTTTCTGGGATCTCATTTACAGTGCTATGTAAAAGGAGCCATATCTGTTACAATGAGCTGTCAACTAAACATCCCATATCAGACACTATTTTCTCTCACCTTTTACTTTTAGTTTTCAATAACAAGATGACAGATGCAGATTTTAGTCAGCAGGGGTTTTTTTGAACTGCTGCAAGGGAAGTTTGCCCTCCTGCCTATCCTCCTCCAGCCTGCAGTACAGTCCTGATCTAGAGACACCATGAACACAGAATGGAAAACCTGGATGAGTTTGGCCTCTAAATCAGCTTTTTTTTTTAGACCACATAAAAAACCCAACCCCATAATCATCTTGCTCTTTGCATGTTTTCATTGAAAAGCCCATTAATGGCTCAGCAGCAACAGACATCCACCTCACTGTAAATCTTACCCTCACCCCTGGCAGATGCAGCTGGTGATTTAGTGATACCCTGATGGTTTTTCACTTGATTTACATTGAAGGGTGGAGGAAACATTTCCAAGAGCATGCAAACAAAGTGACCTTACAGCTAAACTCTCCTCTGCCCCAGCAGCAAAGCAGTGGGTTTTTACCACCTGACCTTTAAAAGCAAAATTCACCCACGGGTCATCTTGAGCAAGGTTGCTCCAATGAGTTTTGTTTTCATCTACCAGACACAAACATTCAGGGGCAGCTTTGAACATTTGTTTGTGGCTTTGATTTGTCCCAAGGGTGGATTCTGCATGTGCATCCAGGGAAGCAGAGGCAGCCTGGGGAAGGAAAGAGACAGACCTTGTGAGGCTGGGTGGCTGCAGGAGTTTCAGAGCCACCTCTGTGATTCACCCCAGAGTCTTAGAATGTTAGGGGCTGGAAGGGACCTAGAAGATCATCTAGTCCAAACCTCTGCTAGAGCAGGGTCACCTAGACCAAGTCACCCAGGAACAGATCCAGGTGGGTTTGGAATGTCTCCAGAGAAGGAGACTCCACAACCCCCCTGGGCAGCCTGTGTCAGGCTCTGGCACCCTCATTGGCAAAGTTTTTCCTTGTGTTGACCCTAAACCTCTTTTGCTCCAACTGACTCCCATTGCCTCTTGTCCTAACACTGGACAACATATTGACAGACACTGATGAGCTTCCCCCTCAGTCTCCTCTTCTCCAAGCTAAAGAGCTCTAGCTCCCTCAGCCTCTCCTCAGCAGGGAGATGCTTCACTCCCTTAATGATCAAACCCACAGCCCCACACTGCAGGCTGCTGTGGCACCTCCAAGCCACTCAGCCCATTTTCCAGCCCAGTGCTGGGTACAGAAGTTAAGCTTAACCTGCTTAACCACAGCTTAGCTTGGGGCAGCACCCCCACTGCCCAGGCAGGGGCTGCCCCTGGGACTGTGCTGCAGTTCTCAGCCTGACTGTTGTAAGCCTCACACCTTGTGCAGCCCATGGTCTTGATTTTATCACCCAGCTCCTTCCTGGGGCTCTCTCTACAGATTTGTAGCATTTGTTGTGACCTGCTTTTACAAGGCCTTCAGAGGTTCCATCACAGCACAAATAATGATTAATAGTAACAATAAAAACCTTTGTCTGCAATGCCTGTGTCTTGTTTATAATGGATAGCTGGTCAATATTTTACTCTGCAAATTCAGCAACACACTGGGGAATGAACAATATTTATAAAATAAAAAATCCATTTTCTACCAGTGTGTCATTAGTTACCTGATGCTTTCTTGTGTACAAATCCTGGTAGAGCTGAACTCCCAAGTTTGTGTCTAACATTTTAATCTCGTTGAAATGCAGCCATTGCCCTTCATGCCTAACTGGGACACTGAGCCAGCCTTACCATACCTTACAAGAATTGCAAGAAGAGAGAGCAGCAGCAGGGCTTAGTCTTTACAAAGACCAAGATGTGCCTCTGGCTGAGCAAAAGCTGGGAGAAAAGGTGAGTTGCTAACTGCTTCCTCATCTCCTTTCCCACCATTCCCATTTCAGACAACAAAACTCCATTGGCACCAGTTGATACTGAGCAACTAATGATTTGAAAGGCTGGGTCTTTTGGATGGCAAGAGGATTTATATGAAATTCTGACACAGCATAGCCCTTAATACCTTAACTCCAGGTTCCAGTGGGGGTGGGCATGCTAGATGCAGCCCTTATCTGATGTGAGAGCCACAGAGCAGGCAGCCCCTGCTGCAGTTTATCTCACTACACAGATTCCTTCCCTTGGATTCTGTTTTGGCTTTGCCAAGTTCAGTGTGAAGTGCAGCATCCAGCCAGACCCAACAAAATCCAGGTTTTTAAACCATGTTCCTTAATGATCCTGTCCCCAAATTAAAACAGCCTCCTTTATAACTCCAGAAACCATCCCACCTCTCCAAGACACCCTGCTTGTATCTCAGAAGCAAAGCCTGTGCCAAAGGGCTTTTTTCCCTTTTTTTTGTGTAGCTGCCAAGTGCTGCATTAACTCAGCAGCTGAAGTGCTGACTCATCAGAAATGCCTGCATGCTCTCAGAAACAGATTGCTTTCTTTTTGGAGAGTTTAGATGCCTCTCCTGTGATGAGCTTCAAGCTTTATGGCCTCAGGAGATACCTCATCCTTATCCAGTTCTGGATTGCCCCCACAGATGGAACCCTATTGGCTACCCTTTCAAAACTGCTAATGGGTGAAGTGTGGTCTTTTGTTATTATTATTTTTATTATTTTATAGATAAATAAATTATTGAATTAATTTATTGGCTCTGTTTCTTTTAACTAAAACCACATAAAACTCATCTGGAAGTTGGATCATGGTTCCCCCATCTGTCCATCTTATGGGGGACATTTGGTTTCAAGGGACCCCAACTCAGCAGGCTCATGTTCTTCAATTGAAACCAAAGTGATTCACAGTGCATTCAACTCCCTGGATTTTCTGATTTCACCAAAATCCCAGGATTGCAGCAGGAAGTTAAGAGTGAACAAAACACAAGAGCAGAAATGAGAAAAAGTCTCATGGATGTAGAAGCTGGGGCAAAAAGTATCATTTTGGTAGCTCAGGGTAAAATGAATCGATGGGCAGAGGCAGCTGATGTGGCCTGGAGTGTATCTAGGGGAGGGCAAAACTCCCTTGCTCAGTAAATGAGCTGACAAGTTTTCTCATAGGTATTTAGCAAACAACATTTAAAAAGAAAATGACTATTATTTACTAAAAATATTAAATACTAAATATAAAATATAAATATAAAATGCTAAAACAAAAAAGCCTGACTTACAAATCTTCAAGTTCTGAGTCTGCCTGAATCTTTTCAGGTTACCACTATTGTTGATGAATACAGAACAGTTTGGATTCAATTCATTGCTAGGCAGACACCACATAGGGCAAAGAACATGACAAAATTCATAACATGAAACTTTCTATTGCTTTTCTTTCCTCCATCTGATTCACCGAAATCTGGTGATGAAGGGATTTCAGCAAAATTTCATTTTTGGATACAAAGATACTTGGTTTGGGCCTGAATCTTTTGAAATCCAGCTCCTTTTGCTATTCACAATGTTATCAAGTGTTAGTGTTTTTTAAAACACTGTAATTCCCTCTACACTGGTGTTTTATGGGCTCAGGTCCCATGATCCCTCATGCAGCTGTCAAAACCTCCAACTTTCCCAGGACAACTGTTAAGTTTATTTAAGTGCTGCCAGTGCCAAAATCTGGGGCATTCTAGAAACCTGAGGGTAGCACAAAATAAACTGAAGCTGAGTGTCAGAAAAAATGAAACAGAGAATATATTGCTCACTGACTGAGTTAATACAAAAATGAATTAGATAATAAAAACCTCCTTTGAAAAGAAGGAGGTACCACGAGAATTTCTGTTTTTACTGCACAACTCAGGACTGAAAGGCTGCAAAAAGTAGACCCTTCACCCCAGAACTGAGGGCTGGCTTCACATCACTGTGCAAATACAGCTTTTGCCATAGGACAGGCATGTTCTTTTATAGCTTAATAAAGATGGCAGCCACCCAGTCACGTCCCAGGGATGCCAAACCTTTCCCTTCCCAACTTATCCCTTGCTGGCAAATACTTCCAGTGACTTCTACAGGGTGATTTGCAAAGCTGGGAGAGAAACCAAGACCTGACCCTAAAGAACCCAGAAACAAGCAAAAATTGAAAAAAAAAAAAAAAGAGTGGATCTGAGAAAGAGAAGAAAAGCAGGACAAAGATCATGACCAAAGATTACAGTTGCTTCTTGCCTTTTCTCCTTGTAGCTTCACAGGTTGAGAAGAACCTGGTCCATCCCAGCAGCAGCAGGGGCATGGTGAAGGTGGGGCTGGAAGGCAACGTTGGCACCAGACAGGAGCCAAAGTGTCACTAGGCTTTTCTGATGCATCTCTCTTAGCAGGTTTGTTGGCCTATGGGCTGTGTGGCACCCAAAGAAAACACACTCATCAGTCTTCAGGTAAATGCAGGGTTACAGATTCAGATTTCAAAGTTGTCTTTCAATTCCTTCTGCAAAAAAAGAAAAAAAAAATTTAAATTAAATTGGTACTACCAAATCTAATGACAAGGCTACCCTGCTGAGTTTGGAGCCTAGAAAGCTATTGTCTCCCTGCTCTATGGATCCTAGACTGTGCTAATGTTTGCTATAATGCAGCTAATAACCAACCCTGAGCAATAAATGCCTTGTCATCTCCCTGTCGCACACAGCCATAGCTGGAGCAGCAGTGCTGACAAATGAACCCTCCTAATCACTTCAGATTCCACTGCTGCATTTCCCAGTGTGAAGACTGCTTCTGCTCAGCACGGCACAGACAAACAAACAACAGCCAGAGCTGTCACTCCCATCCATCTCAGCTGATTTTTGTCAGCCCTCTGCCTGTACGGCCGCCTGACAGCCGGCGGGGAGCTGATGGGGAGATGGATGGAGGTGCTCAGAGGGAGATGGATGCACCTCTGCACTCTCCCTCCTCCTCCCTCAAACAGTTTTACCCTGAGAGAGCAAGCAAACTTTTTTTTTTTTTTTTTACTTTCCAAGGCTTCTATCCATGGAAAAAGAGAAAAGAGGGGAGTGGGGGGGGCTCTCATTAAAATCCAGTGGAGTTTGCCATTTTCCCTTGGACCTTTTCAATCTTTTTCTAGTTGCAAATCATTAGCTATCAGCATGAAGCTCAAAGGTAGTGCTAGCCATCTAGGAAACTGTCACACATTTGACAATAATGCTTTTGAAGAGCTTGTCACATCCTCTTCCCAAATCAGTCTCATTAATGCTCAGACTGTCTCTCTCTTCTCCCTGACTCTTTTCTCCTGATTTCTCTCTAATTAGCTGGGTTTTTTTTTTTACACTCCCTTGTTCCACAGTCTGAACTTAAAAAAAGCAAGAAAGAAACAACAGCTAAAAAAAATCAAAACCAGAAAGAAAAAAAAAAAAAGGAAAGGAGGTGGATGTCATTTCCATGAACCCCAAGGCCAAGTTAATCAGCAGAATTAATGACTCTATTATCCATTAGACTTGGGGCTATGGTGTTTATATGGCAGCACCCACTGTTCTCTGCTCCCGTGTTTCTTCACTTTGCTCCAACAAATGCAAACTTCTGGGCTCTCCTGCAAGCACTCTCCCTGATCCAGCCATTCCACCACTGTCCTCCAGCCCACAGCAGCTGCTGTCACCCACCAGGGCACCCTGGGCACCCTGCTGCCACCCTCCCACAAGGAAAATCAGCAGAACTTACCATCTGAAAACAA
Source organism: Ceyx cyanopectus (assembly GCA_013401355.1). Lineage (NCBI taxonomy): Eukaryota > Metazoa > Chordata > Aves > Coraciiformes > Alcedinidae > Ceyx > Ceyx cyanopectus. Next base: position 81,630 of record VYZU01085014.1, read on the forward strand.
GGATATGGGCAAAAATGAGGTGGTTTTGTTTCTTCTTCTCATCATCCCTTTCTCTCATCTTTCTCCCAGTACTGTGCCCGAGCTGTGTCACTCCCACTGCTGCCATTCTCCATGGGGATGATGCTTTGGGGCCCTCACCTGGAAAAGTGGCTGGCAGCTCCCTACTTTAAGGCACAAGGCTCTACAAAACAAGATGCCCACAAGATTCATCTCCTGCAAAGTGCTTTATCTTCCCATCTTCATAACCCACCTGTGCAGGTGGCAAAACATCACTTGCCCTTTTGTTGGCCAGAAATGGGAGCAGAAAGCCAGGCTTCAATGCCAGGAGCAAGCAAAGGGAAAAAGCTATTGAGCCCAAAAGTGAGCTCCTGATGCCCATGTCATTAGAGGAGATGCCCACAAAGATGGCAGGGAAGGGCTCACACAGGCTGGGAGTGCCTCTGGACAGTTGGTGGGTTCACAAAAGTAATTGTTTGCTGGGTTTATTTCCATACTCCCCTCTCACAGCACAGTGTGCCCAAGCCACCCCTGCCCATGCTGAAGGGGGTCAGTCCTGGCTCTGGCAGAGCACAGAGCAAAGGCACCAAAGAACCGTCAGCACGGGTGGCAATGCTGCATTTCCACCCACTTTTGCCTCACACCAGGCAGTGTGGCAGCTGGGTATAGAGGAGGCCAGGTCTCAATCTGGGTCCTCAGGGCAGGCTGCTCTCAGTCTGCTTTTCCCTGCTTTTGGGAGCAATTTGCTCAGGGAGCAAAGGAATGATCCTGTTTGAATCACTGGAGAGTGAACATGCTCAGCCCTGAGCTGATGGAGAGCTGCTCTTTTTGTATCACTGAGTTCCACAAGGAAATTTTGGGCAATTTTTTTCTTCTCTTGTTCCAACTGCTTGGTTCACAGTCTGGTTCTGCATTGCTACACAGGCTAAATACAGACAGCCCTGCTCCCAGCTACCTCTGTCCAGAAAACAGCATGTTTTTGTGATTCAAAAAAAAAAAAGCATATGATAAGAAAGGACTTTTCTTGGCTTGACAAATGAGAGGGTCTTGAATTGGCTTTCTGAGAGTACTGCCTTATTTTCACACACAACCAAAAAGTCACCCCATGGACCCTAGGGATGATTTGTACACTTCAAAATCATCAGCTCTGCCTTGTTCTCACTAGGAGTGAAGCAGCTGGTGGTGAGGAGGAGCAGTGGGGCATCCTCCAGAGGACTCAGACCTCTCAGAAATCGCCAGAATGTCTGTGTGCTTCTGAAAACACCTCAGTCCTGGTCAACTGGGTGATCTCTTTAAAGGAAATGGAAAATTGAGCTTCCACTTATGTCCTTTGGGCACTGAAGCAGCTTTACTGATAAAAACACAGGCTCTGTGCTGAGGTCAAGAGCCTCTTGCCACAGGAAAGTGCAGGATACCAGGTCCAAACCATATGAGGTATAAGCTGCTTGTACAACAAATAGTAGGGACATTTTAAACTAACAGAACCAAAAGGCAAAAGACAAGTACTATGAGCTAATGCACCCAAAGCACCCAGGGAAGATAAGATGCCTTTTTGGATATGCACCCCCATCAGCATTTAACTCTCACACACAGGCCCTGCAATGACACAGATGTGAACTGGGGTCAGCCAAGACCCTGTCTCCTCCTTCTTAACAGAGCACAGAACTTGAAGGGGACAAAAATAAGATGAAGAATCAAAGTGGCTGTGTGAGGCTCCCTGCTCCTCCAGGGAGCAAAAATGCCAGGAGCATGACATCTTCCAGCTCTGCTGCCTGCCATGGACTAGCTCAGCCTCTGACCAGAGTTTTTATGCTATAACTATTGTGGTGACCCTGCTTCCAGCTCTGTCCCTGACCATTTCTCTCTCTGGGTACTCAGCAGTGATGATTCCTGTGCCATGAACTCATCCCTGCACCACATTCCATTCCCCAGGGGAAGGATGCTGCACCATGCAGCCCACACATGCTGAAGAAGCCACTGGGCAAGCACTGAACTGAGTCCCAACGTGCCAGATCCTTTCTATCAGCCAAACAGAGCTGTCTGGGGATTAAACCTTTGAATTGCAGCCATAGCCCTGAAAATGAACTGATCAGGTTGCAATTCTACTTTGCATACAGAAGCAAAATCACTACAAACAGTGCTGTAGGCTTGGTCACCCCTGCTGGGAGTCCTTTCCTCCTCCTCTCACTAACTGGGACTTGGCATACGTGGCCATGCCAAGCTCTGCAATGTCCAGATGAACACATGGTTCCAAAGACACACAAGATGCATTTAGATATCATGTAGCCCCAGTACCAGCCACTTGACCACCTTCCTGTAATGCTCTGCTGTGGAGTAACAACAGCACTGGTGCAAGTGAGGAAGCAGCTTTTCCACAGCCCCTTGCCTGTGGCTTTTCTCTTCTTTGGGGAGACATTTCACCCTCTTCGCAGATGGCTCTGCTCCTTCTTCCACATGTGACCCTGCTTGGCAGCCACTGTGACCTTCACATGGCTGCAGCCTGACCATGTGAGGCTCTGGGTATGACCCAAAGGAAGACAGTGCAGCTGCACCAGGAGGCTGCTGGCAAGGAGTCAGTCTGTGGAGAACATCAGCTCCTCTACACGAGCATCAACTGGATGTTTTGGACACAGGAGTTACCAAACCCTGTAAAAAGAGCTTGAATGTGGATAAAGTAAATGAAAGAAAAGTGAGTTCTACCCCTTCCTTAACCTTCCCTGAATATTGTCACACCTCCTCAAAGCCATGAGGGTTATTCCTGAAGGGCCCAAAGCTCTGAAGCAAATGGGAAGTGAATCTAAAAGAGATGAAATCACAGACCTGGATCAGGGTGCCTCTTAGACTTCAAACACATTAGAGGTACCATAGTCCTGGTGTGGTCTTCCAAGGCTCAGTCCCATCCTCCTCACAGCATGAAAGCCACGACTGCTTTGCAGGCTGCTGCATTTTGGAAGAATTTTCTGACAGGAACACAGCAAAAATGTTTTCCCCAAATTACCCTGAAAAACAAGGAGAGAAAAAAAAAATTACATTGGTGGTCACTGAGAAAGAATGGGAAAAAAAAGAAGCTAAAATTCAGGAGTGAAAACCAAGCAGCAGCCTGGCCAGAGATCAGTATTAACATTTCTCCCCCCCAGAGACATCATTTTGCCACTGTTTTGTTCACATGCTGTTGTTGTAGATTCACCGGACCAAAGTGACTGAACTCCCCTCACCCAAAACTAAACTGACCTGAGAGAACACCTTGGATTTTATTGCCTTGATTTGAATGCCCTGAGCAGAATTCAGTTCTTCTTTAGATATAGTTTTAATATGCACTTGAAAAAAGTGATTTCCACAGTAAATAGGGATACATTTGGCCTGATGCATTTAACCACATGAAATAGAGCTAAGGCACAAGGGAGACCCTTGAGTTCCAACTCATCTGCCCCCCAGAATCCATAATAATAATATTTTTATTTTAGCACTCATACCTGAAGGCCTCTAGGTACTTTAAAAAAAATGTATAGAGTAGTAAAAGCAATTTAGTCCCAATACTTGCATATTTTAATTCATGGTAGATTATTATTCCTCTGCACACATATTGCTTTAGTCATCTACATTTTTATACCCTTTCTTTTTATTGTACAGCTAGGTTCTTATATAGCTAGCTGTATTTATGAACTGCTGTATTTTCCCTGGGCACCTAGGGACCGTATTATTTAGGCAACTTATTATTTATTCATAATCTCCTATTTCCCTTTAAGTTATTGTTTGCAATATAATATTTTCAATCAACAATACAGCCTCAACTCCAGGTTTGGACTTTTTAAACTAAAGAAAAGAAACTGCACTGGGCTAAACAGCGTTTGGGTCACATGGAGGAATTGCAAAGAAAGGATTTGGCCCAAGAATCCAGCACTCCAGACAGGAGGGGAACCATTCACACCACATCCCACCTCTGCCACAGCCAACAACGAGCAGATGCTGGCACCAGCCATGCTCATGGTTAGGAGGATGCATTTTGCCAGCACAGACATCTCATTAACAATCACAATTAGCCAAGGCTTTAATAGCATTGAAAGACAGAGAGCTACAGAGAGAGTCCAGCTCAGAGCCACCAAGATGCTGAAGGGAGTGGAGCATCTCCCTGCTGAGGAGAGGCTGAGGGAGCTGGAGCCTTTAGCCTGGAGAAGACTGAGGGGGGAAATGTCAATATGTTCAGGGCAATGTAGGGAGGATGGAGCCAGACTCTCTCTGCTCAGTGGCATCCAGTGACAGTACAAGAGGCAATGGGAGTCAGTTGGAGAACAAGAGGTTTAGGGGAAACACAAGGAAAAACTTTTTCTCAGTGAGGGTGCCAGAGCCTGGCATAGGCTGCCCAGAGAGGCTGTGGAGTCTCCTTCTCTGGAGACATTCCAAACCCACCTGGATCTATTCCTGTGTGACTTGGTCTAGGTGACCCTGCTCTGGCAGGGGTTTGGACTAGATGATCTTTCTAGCTCCCTTCCAACCCCTGACATTCTATGATTGTATGATTCTATCTCCCTCCCAAAGCACCTTCCTGGAAGCAGGGATGCCCTGGGCAAGTCCTTCCCAGGACCACCACCCCCTCCGACAGCACCACCACGGGGAGCTCTGAAGGCTGGGGGTGGTGATGACCTGCTGTGGCATCTGAGCCTGGTGTTTTTTCCATGCCTTGTTCCCTGGAAGGGCTTTCCCAGAGAGGAACACCAAGTATGGTTAATCTGAATTAACTGCTAAAATGGATTAGTTAAAAATGCATTAAATCTCCACGTACGCCTTCTCCGTCAGAATTAACTCGGCCTTTATGAGACTTATCTTGCTTGGAATTAACTTGGCCTTTATGAGACTTATCTTGAATTCTGAACGAGAACGTCTACACAGGAATTTAATGCCATTTAATCAATCCACTTTAAATTCAGACTGTTTGGCTGGGCTGGATTTCTCCCCTTCCCCAGGCCTGTGCAGACCAACCCCCGACTGGGCGCGCTGAGGGACACTGGGTGGGTTGGAATTTGCACACACTCTTCTCCTGGAGGGCTGCTGCCTGTGTTCCTCAGAGCCTGTAGAGCCTCTGTGCTCCCTTGGGATTTTGACACTGAAATCCTCTGGATAGAAACTTGCTTCTGGAACCAGCCATGAGCCTTTCTGCCAAAACCACCCCGGGATGGCTCTTAGGAAGTGTGCTGAGGCTCCAGCAGGATTGACACAAGCTCATCCACACAGATATCCCAGATATCTGCCTTCCCACTGAATGGGGTCACAACAACCATAACACCTTCTATTCACTGAGCTGTCATCACCATGAGAACATGCTACAGGGTTTTTACTATCTACCAGCCATTCCAGCAAAACAAAACCAGTTCCCTCCCTGGAGCTGGAGGAGAGCAGTCAGTCCAACTTGATCGTTTGGTTTTGGCACTGCTGAAATTCAGATCATTTAAGCTGGTGAAGAGGAGCTACCATGTTTCTCTGTCTCAGAAAGGAGAAGAAATGATCTTTGAATACAAAATTTTACTGTCTGTCTTCAGCTTTCTCTCTTACCCATTATTACCTTATTCATACTGAAATATCTAAGCCTTCTCCCTTCCTATGAGGTATTTTTCTCTTCAGAAGTCATATATTTCACTGGTCATCTCCTGGAGGGCAGACACAAAATCACAAGAGATTTCTTTACTCTTCCTTTGGGGTTCCATTACAATTCAGAAAGGCTCAGGCAAGCCTGTAACTTGCAGGATTTTGCAGGTTTTTCCTGCAGGATGCCTTTTCTAAAGAGATTTGAAATAAAATCCTCAGCAGACACAATACCAATGAGAAAAAAAAAGACCTTTTGTTGCTGGGTTTGGGATGAAAGAAGAGAGGCCACAGACAGTCAAGAAGATGCTGTGTTGGGTCAGAAAGAGGTGAGGCAGAGGCTGTGCCACTGTCTTCTCACATCACCACATGCTCTGAGGCTGTGTGAGGAAGGATGGCACCTTCTACATCACACATGGCCAGTCACTGTCAGTTGAGAAGCACTGGCTTTTTGGGAGCACCTGGGCAAGTGCCAGCAGGGCTCTCTGTCAGAAATAAACAAGGTTCACAAGCAGAAGGGCTTGTTCTGGGTTTGATGCCATTCTGAAGTCACTGGATTGATGCCTTTCCCTCTTCTCTCCCTCCATAGAGTCAGGGATCAGTTCCCCAGTGTATTTACACCACTGCTCTATCCCTCTGCCTGCATCCATCCTCATTCATTTGCCTTCACCAACCTGTTATCATCAAGCTTTGTACCCCAGAATGGCATCCTCCATGGATTCTCTTTTCTCTGTCTTCATTTAAAAAAAAGCCAAACTCCATCACTCTATTTTCAGGTTTCCCTTCTTCCTGTTCAGACAACCAAAGCCCTTTTCCAGGCATTTGCTTCTCCTCTTCTGAAGGCTTATGAATTCACCTCTGCAAAAGGTACCAATCCTCTTTGGCAGCATTGCCTCCTCTTCCTCCCAAGCATATTGGAATGCTGGTCTCAGCCCCATGTGCCTCACACCTTCATCCATCCACTCTGGTTGCTTCACCTGCCACTAGCCATCTCCTCCAGGCTGTCACCAACACCAGCTCTGCTGCCTGCTCTCCAGATTCTGATGATGCTGTTTTCACATGCCCCTTAGCAGAGGCCCTTACACAAGCACCCTCTCCATGCCTGTCCACTTGGACTCTGTTGGCCCCTCTCAGCTGCTCATTCTGCTCCTCTCTGCAGGTAGGTCTCATACAACTAAATTTACAGCTTCATTTCAATTGCTTTTCACAGCTGTGAATTACTTCAGTCCTCTTTGCCCTCCTTACCTTATGCTACAACAACTTTATAGATGTCTTCACCTTGCACCAACCAACTCCTTGCTACTCCCATGCCCTACTGAAATGCAGACATGAAAGGATTGCACCTTGGGACAGTGGAAGTGCCCTGGATGTTAAGAAAGGTGTTTCCTTGCCTCTCCCACACACACAGAAATATCAGGTGGTCACAGAGAGCACAAGTGAGAGGCACTTTCTCAGCTACAGTCAGTGAATTGCCCTTTTGCTTGTTGCAGTAAGAATATCTGTCATTCTCTTAGTGGCTTGCTGCTTGGAGGGTGATTTTAATTAAAACGTAAAATGTCAAACATTAGTAAGAAGGAGGATAACCCTGTGGGGAGTAAGGATGAATCAAATTTATTAGTCACTAAGCAGCAGGCTGGTAGCCTTTCACTTGGAGAAATTTTAAAAGGCAGTTAATGGGAAATAGAGAATCAGGCTGATCCCCCACCCTGTTCCAGCCAACCTTCTGAAAAACAGGAGCACAAGTTTCCACCCATGCCAGAAATTAAAGAAAAATCTGCTAGAAATTAAAGCAGCCTCATTTTCTGTGTGCAGGACACAACAAAATCAGCCTCGTGTATGGATTGTAAAGGAAAATGTCTCTATCAGGGTATTTCTCCCTGTTACCAAGAAATGGCTGTGTTTGTGCTGTACAGTGTCTGATGGCAGTTTAAGAGCCACTGGCATTTGGTAGCAAGCAGGAAAAGCAATCCCTGGGGCTTTTTTCAGGAATTGTTTCCCTGAGCAGAATATGCCAGTTTGCACTCTCAGGAGTGAGGATGTCAACAGACCCCTGGACAGGCAGGGAGAAGGTCAACCCTGCAGCACATACAAGCTCTGCCTGTCCTCCTCCTGGCAGGACACCCTGCAGTTCTGCTCCCTGCTGTTGCTGAATCCACTGGATCATTCTGTCCACCTTCCTCACCATCCAGGGACAGACAACATCTTGTTATTGTGAAATGTTCCCTTAAAACACAAACCCCAAAACAACAACAAAACCCCACAAACATTTCTGATGCACTTTTCACCTCCTTAGCATCAAGCTGACAAACACTCCCTTGTTCTTTGCTGGTGTTTTCGAGTTTCAAGCTGAAAAGAGTCAAAGGAAGAGAGAGAGAACACCCCAGCTACCCCCCAGACACACTGCCTTGGGATTTCCTCCCCATACAGGTTACTGAGAAGCTCCTGAGGATGCTGAGAGCCCTTTACCTTATGCAGGCAGCTAAACACACATGGACACAGAGAGGGAACCACACCTTGCAAAAGAGGGGCTGTGGGGGGGTGTCTCTGGCTGGATTTTCAGCTTCACCACAAAATGGATGGGGGCATTTGCTCCCAGCACCTCTCTGCATGGCAGAGGCTGCAGATTTGGGTGGATAATCATGTCCCTGGGCTCAATTCCAGCCCTTGCCCACTGTGTGGTCAGAGGGCAGGGCACAAGGATTCCTCCCTGGACATTTGTGGGCAACACACACACACTTCAGAGTCCAAGCAGCACTGTGCTCCTGTGTTAGGCTGGTGCTTATTTATCACCTAGAAGTGAGGCTGCCCTGGGCACAGGGGGCAAGTCCTGGCCTTGAGAGAGCATCAGCTGCTACAGGACAAACCAAGGCAGTTGTCTGAGCAGAGAAATTAAACAGGGGATCATTTTCACACCATCGCTTCATACTGCAGGGATTTTTTATTAATGCAGTGATCTTTTTTTCTATTTTTTTTTCCAAACTTATGATGGGGTGTAAATTCCAGTAAAGATTTTGAACAGCTTTTAGCTAAGAGTCCTTAAAATTAAACTGTTTCATTTAACTTGAAATCTAATTCTATATGGCAGAAAAGACAGGCAGCATTTGGGAGGTGAGGGGAGGGGAGGAAAAAAACCCACAGAATAGAGCAACAATATAGAGCTTACAAATTGCAACCAAGTGGAGCTGTCAATAAGATCTTGCTCACCATATTGTCAAAGAATTTTCCTTCTGTGTCACGTTGGTCATTACTGTAACACTACATGAGAAATCACTCCATCTGTTAAAGAAGAAAAGAAAAGCAGCTGCTATACTCTTGCAAAGATGGAATTAACAAATGCCCAGTGACTATGTTCCTTTCAACTTCCTCAGTCACTATTTTAGCCTCACTTTAATTTGTGCCACATGAGCCACCAAGCAGTTCTACTGCCATAGCAATAAGGCCCTCAAAAAGCTCATCAACAACAGGACTGATGCTACCTATGGAAACTGCAATGACCATGAGAGTTGCAGTTCCTGCACTGGTGGTTTGGAGAGCTTTGGGTTTTCTCTGGTGGCAGGCTTGGGGGAGGAGGGCACTAAACCAGTCATTGCAGTAGAACAGCAGAAATCTTCATAGGGATTCTAGATTGTTTAGCTAACTTCTCTTGGCAGTTGAACTGTGTGAGTCCCTCACATCCAGCCACAGAAAACAGAAGTGTGTGTGAAGCAGAGGAGCCTAGAGCAAGAAGGGTTAGTCCCAGGAGGATGGAGCCAGGCTCATCTCAGCAATATCCAGTGACAGGACAAGGGGTAATGGGCACAAGCTGGAGCAGAGGAGGCTTAGGGTCAACACAAGGAAAAACCTTTTCACAGTGAGGGTGACAACCAAAAAGAACCAGTAGCAAAACCAGAGATGGTAACCAGGGCATTTCAATAGCTGCTGAGGAACAAAGGCTGGTTGGAGTGTGATCAGGCAGGACTGCAGACAGCACACTGCAGTTAGAGCTGGCTGCTAATGCCCCAGGCAAGCTCCAGCTCACCCAGGGGACACCTTCTTCAAGCCTATGTGTGCCTCCCTGCCCTCCCCTCCAGCCCCTCAGCCTTGGCTCTGGAGCCACACAGCCTGCCCATGGCTCCCTGCACCAGCCTGAGCCCTGACCAGCCATGGTGAAGAGTCACTGTGCTTCAGGAGGGTGTCTGCATGTGCACCACCATGTTCATGTCACCCTTCCTATGCTCTTCCCAGCCATCTGCTGTTGGCCAGGGATGGAGAGAAGAGCCTGATTGCAGGCACAATGTTACAGGGAAGATATCTGCTATCCTGCAAGGTTGGTTTGGGGTTTTTCCACCAGTTCAGACATATTTATTTTTTTCTGGCAGGTTTCTTCAACAAGCTTGTAGCTGGAAGAAAAAAAGTCCAAGAGGAAAATGCAGTTCCAGCTGCTTGAACAGAAACTCCCTGAACCCAAAGAGGGTTCACTCCAGGGGCATTCCTGATACATTGACTATCCTGTAGGACTCTTCAGTTCACTGGGGGGTGATTTGCAGCTATTCTGTGGCAGAAGGAAAATGCCAGTAGGCAGCATCATTCCAACAATCTGCAAGATGGTACTCTAATTTTCTGGAAAGAATGAATTTCATTGTAAGTGTGTGAGCTGTATCTGTTCATCTGGTCTGTTAATTCATCCAAAGGCTTGGCCATGCTAATAGGCTCGATGGCTGCTGTAGCTGGTAGGATACCTCAGTATAATCATTAAAGGTACAACATTAAATTGAATATTATTTACTTTCCAACAATACAAAGATCCAACCGAGATCAGAGTTTCATTTTCTAGCACAAGGAAGTATAAAAAATCTAGTTCCAAAGAATTTCTATGGTGAAGGCAAGTAATGGGGGATGGGAAACTGAGGCACAGCTTTGAAGTGCTGCCACAGGAGGGTGCAAAGCAAGGAACAGCATTACATGTTTGCAGTCCCACCAATACATTTCCAAACAGAACCTTCATGTTAAGTACCTATGTTAGATATTCAAATAAATTGTTTTGCTAGTGAAAGTGATCTAAACAACCCAAACAAATCAGTTCTCACTAAAACAGATCAGAAATTATTCAGAGCTTGAATCAAATGTCACCAGAGAAGAAAGTAAGGGCTTTTTTTCATAAGAATCCATCCGTTTCCTGAAGAAACAAAAATGCAAAACAAAGCAAACAAGAAAGCTCTTCTTGAAAAGTTTCACAGAATCACAGAATGTCAGAGGTTGGAAGTGATCTAGAAGATCATCTAGTCCAACCCCCCTGGCCAAAGCAGGGTCACCTAGACCAAGTCACCCAGGAACAGATCCAGGTAGGTCTTGAATGTCTCCAGAGCAGGAGACTCCACAACCTCTCTGGGCAGGCTCTGTCACCCTCACTGGGAAAATGTTTTTTCTTGTGTTTACCCTAAACCTCAAGATTACCCTTCCTTCAAGACAGGGTGAAAGAGAAAGACCTAAGCCCACTCTGGCCTAAAACTCCCCTCACTTGGGAACACCTCATCGTGGCGGGCAGAGTCTTCATTTTCCCTGCACTCTTTTGCAAGCAAATGCAGCTGGACTGATGCAGGGGACTGGATTTGTCTGTGTTCCAGTTATGAAAAAACTTTAAATGAGGACTTCCAACTAAAGAATTCCCCTATAGGACTTACCTGAAGGGCTCTGGAGTCTCAAAACCAACAGAGCAGTCAGCTCTCCTGCCTACCTGTGCTACCTACATGGACAGGACAGAGCCACTGTCTTAGCATCATGGGTTTTAAACACGACAAAAAATACACTGTGAGGGCTGCTTGCCTCTTCATCCCTATGGTTTTTACCTTGTCAGGCCACAGGGTTTGGATCCATGCAGGCATTTTAAATACCACAAAGTTTGTGGTTCCCATTTCTGGGGCTTGGGCAAAACAGAGGATGGCTTGAACCAAGAAACTGTTGCTTTGAGGCAAGACAAGATGAAGGTAGTTCAATGCATCTGCCATCACGCTGGTTTTCAGCACCCAGGGGCAGCAGAACCACTGCACCCCACGTGAGCTTTTACACAGAGCCATTTCTTGTGCAAGGATAAGCAGTTTTACTCAGCAGGGCTGACCAAGAGCTCACCATCAGGCAGGAGCCACTCTGTGCAGCAAGCTGCGTTTCAGCGCCGGCTGAAAGACTCTTAAAGCCCTTGAATACAAAGAGCTCCATTTAGAAAGAAATTGCAGTGTGTAAATATAATCCACAATCAAGGCTCTCAGAGTCACAAAATAGCACGACTATCTCTCTGATTACTAATTTAATCAGGCACCACAAGCACTCGAGTGAAGCAGCCCGGGCAGACAAAGGGAGCTCCTCACAGCTGGCTGGACCAGGCTGTGTTTCGCAATAGATGCCCGAGGGCAGATCCCGGTTAGTAAGCGATCCCGCGGCTCAGGAGCAGCGTTTAAGCAAAACAAAGCGAGTCCGAGCTGATGGAAATCACCAGAACCTCCCCAGCCCGTCTTCTGCATCAGCAAAGCACGGTCTGACCGTGCGAGGAGCAAACACTCCCTGCAGCCCTCGCACTGACTCCCTTTAGCCAGCGAGCACCAGAAGCTAGAGCTGGTCTGAATGGCTGAAAAACCCCAGAGATACTTTGATTTGAAAGATCCACCGTAATTGCCAGTGCAGGAATAAACTAGTCCAATCAAAAGCACACAGGTGTCTGCTACCAATGCAAGTCTCATCCTGGACTAAACAAGGGGGGAGCTCATCAGTGGCTGCCGATATGTTCAGGGCAGTGTAGGGAGGATGGAGCCAGACTCTGCTCAGTGCCATCCAATGACAGGACAAGAGGCAATGGGAGTCAGTTGGAGCACAAGAGGTTTAGAGTCAACACAAGGAAAAATTTTTTCCCAGTGAGGGTGACAGAGCCTGGCACAGGCTGCCCAGGGGGGTTGTGGAGTCTCCTGCTCTGGAGACATTCCAGACCCACCTGGATCTGTTCCTGGGTGACCTGGTCTAGGTGACCCTGCTCTGGCAGAGGGGTTGGACTACATGATCTTCTGGGTCCCTTCCAGCCCCTGACATTCTGTAAGGTTTTTTGCCTAAGTAACCTACATTCTGCAAAGCATCTGGGGATAGCAAGACCTGGTGGGGCTTTCCTGAGCCGAGACCTCCACACAGGGTCCAGAAGTCCAAGGGCCACCCTGTGGATCCCAGAGCATCAGCACAACCCACAGAGCAGCAAGAAAACCCCCCCTGGGCACCTTCCCCCCTGGGCTCCTGAGCAGTGCCTGGAGGAAAGGAGGATCTAATGGTGCTTTCTTCTTTAAGCTGCTGAAGAGCACCGAGGTCTCTCTGGCCATGTGGTAGGTGTCATAAATACACTATTGATACACCACTTCCACCTCTCATCTGTTCACCTCATTCTGTCCACTCACCAAACCCTTTGGAGTGATTCAGCTACCACCAAAGCACCTTCTCCATGGTGCTGTGCCACAGATTGTCAATCCCATACAGACAGCTCAGGGCAGCCATGAAAGATGCAACCTTTATATACCTACTGATAAGTCCCATGACCAGCCCACTGCTGCTTAATTAATTATATCCATTAGCTTAATTTTCTGACAATATCTCAAAGTGATATAAAAATAACCATATGACACATACCTTCTTCCCCTCTCCCACTCAACCCTAAGCAAAGTGGAATAAAAAAAAAATCCACAATGCCACATAAAATGAAATCTCTGCTTAGTTGGATGTATTAATAGCTCAACCCATTTTCTGATGCAATTGCATTAGTTGTTCCTGTCCCAACTGGCTTTCCAGGAGAAAAAAGGAAGGTTCATTTAAATACTAAAGACAGCAAGTGCTGGGGTTGTTGTTCGGGCTTTGCAGGCAGATGTGAAGCAGAGTGCTCAATATCAGCACTCTGCCTAGTCGAAGGCTGTTGTGTTAGCAGGAATCCTCACCTATTCCTGCAAACTAGCGTGTACCAGATGGCTCCATGGGAGTCAGGAGGCTTGAAATGGAGCAATCATTCAGTCTGCAGATGGAATATACACTACGTTCCCAGTTAAGTAAGGGGCTCATTTATTCAGATAGATTCTGCAGATATGGAGCATGTCTCCCAGGACAAGACAGTTTCTGTCTCCAGCTCTCAAGCACATTTCTCAGCTAGGTCCATCCTCCATCATACTTCTGCTACCAGAGTCCAAATAAAAAACCCCTCACTAAAAAGGTGACATTTTGCTCAAGCTGTGCAATGTACCAAACACAACATTTGAAATTAAAAAAAATCTCCTCAATCTGGAAAATAAAAGGTGCTCCAATCTTTTTATTTACTTTCATCATGCAAACCTGTGGACAGAACCTTCTAATTCAGTGCTCCACTCAGAACAGAACTACATATTTATATGCTACTTACGATTATTTATCAGCTGAAAAGAAATGAAAGGCTTCATGCTAATTAAGACTTGCTGCAGCAACACCTCCTGTTGCCATGCAGGGTCCCAGAAGAGAGTCAGCCATGCCTGCCTTTGGCATCTGCACTAAATGAAGCGTGGAGGCAAGACACAGGCCTCAGTCACAGAGCTAAGGAGGATCCTGCCTCCTGAACACCCAGAGAAGCCCAAGCCAGAAGTTTCTGCCATGGGATTGTTGGTACTTGTACAAGAATGTAAACTTGATTCTTTCCTGCATGGTATTAGGGACACGAGCTACTCTGAGACATTGCAAAATACACTTGCTCTAGAGAATAAAGAACAAACAGGTATTCTAGCCTCAGATTTCCAGTGCCCTACTCGAGCTTAACTAGGCAAATAATTGAGGAAAAAAAAGGAAAAAAAAAAGCATTTCCAAATGTCTGGGCAAATGATGTTCATTGTTTTGTATGGTAAGGGTTTGTGGAGCTGTATCTACAGGAGAGGAAGTATGAAGAGGTATTGATTGGTATTCTTTAACCATATTCCATGAAAACACAAGAGCTCACATTCAACATGGAAGGAAAAAAAAACCTCCTCTAACGCTTTGGCTTCACAAGCAAAGTGATTAAAACCATGCAAAGCCTTTCTCCCCATACCAAGTCTTATAGCAGTTCCCAAGAGCCTGATCAAGCCATCATCTAGAGCCACCCCAAGTGACTTTCCACCTCAGTCCTCCTGGGATACCAAGATGCTTCAACACACCCAGTCTGCTCCACTGCTTCCCAGCAGCACCAGCACCTCCCCCTGCAAGTATTGCCATCAATTCTTGGCAGCCTCCTGAGGGGAAGGGATGGCTTCCAGGCTGGCAGACCACTGGATGCTTCTTGTACCCCCCTCCACAGTCCATCCTGCTGTTGGGGATCCCACACTTGATCATGTATTTGTCACCAGGAGGCAAAATGTTGGCTCCCAGTCCCTGACACTGTCACGTGATCACGGTATCGTTCACAAATGTGAACATCACAGGGAAAAGTATTGATTTAGAATAACAAGCTGGAGGAGCAGGATGAGGAAATTGTTAAGGGACTGTCTTCTATCACTTCCCAAGGATGGGAGGAACTCAATTACACCCAGCAGCCTCACCTCATGTAATTGTATTTGCTGGCTCTTTGCCTTTGAAGTACCTCTCCCGCAGTATGTCTTGGCAGCCTGCTCTGCCACATCAAAAAGGGAAAAGTTTTACTACCTGTGCTTGTGGAGGGCTCATTAAAAACACACCAAGGAGAAAGATGGAGCAGAAAATTGTTCTGGAATCCTCTGGGGTTTTTTTGTTTGGGGTTTTTCTGCTCAGATCCCACAGAAGCCCGTGCCCCTCGTTGGTGGCTCTTCGCTCCTCGGGGCTTTGCTGGGCTCCTTGGCTTCATTTGCCATGAACACAAACAAATTCTACAGACACACCATAGCAAATCTGTTCTCCTGAAAAGACACATTCACTGCTGAAACAAAGGGAAACGTAATGGCAATTAATAAACTAACATTTACTGCACTAATTAGCATCTCCTAGAGGGCTTGATTATGTGTTTACACCAGTTAGATACAGCTCAGTGTGAGAAAATACCCACATTTCATACATCAAAAGACATTGCTTTCATATTTCCTCTTCCATTCTTATGGTAGTGAAGTGTGAAGACAAGAGCATGAAGGAAGGTAGAATTATTCATTACCTTGTCTCCTACTGATTTGTACATTCAACGTTTTTTTTTGAATAAACACAGAGCCATAAATTAGCTTGTAGCAAAACAGAATTAATTGAATGTCTTCGTAGGATCATCAAACCAAGGTTTAAAGTCAATTTATCTGCCTGGGATTTTGCTAATGTAGCTTCAGCTCATTAGGGTGAGGGCTGATGCTGTGGATAGGATGCACAGGCTCCTGAAAGCACAAACCAGCCCAAGTTTTCTCTATTTAGGCACAAAAATCTCTCCTCTAGGTCATGTACAAACACGGACACTTGCACACACACACGTACACACAGCTACACTCAGAGAAGAAAAAGTGTGAGCTGTAAAACAAGTGCTCTCGAGAAGTGGATTTGATATTAAGAGGGCAACACAAGGATTCAAATGCCTTCTGATACCATCTAGCCCTATTTATAAACCAGGATTGTCCCACATTCCTTAGGATCCTCACAGCACCAGGGTATTTCTTTAGCTTATCAACAGTGCAGAAGTTGCACTAGCAAGCAATGGAAACCAAGAACCAGTTTGGTTACCTGAGAGGTCACATCCTGGTACTAGAAACAGCCACGGGACAATCAGGATGCAGAAGTATTGTGTTTTTGGAAGATGTTCTAGCAGCAAACACTGTATTATTCTCTGTGGGTACCTCATGACAGCCAGAATGCTTCTTGTCAGCAGGGCTTTTGCCAGCAAAGGCTCCAGCTAGCAGGAGGGGTGGAGTGTGTCAGGAGCAGCCTGATGCAGAGCACACCAGTGGCTCCTTCAGCCCTCAGGAGCAGGTTAGCTGGGTTTCCAGAGCCAGTGTCCCAGAGAAGCAGGACAGAACAAGCACCTCATTGACAGATCAGAGCTGAAATCCTACCCCGAGGGCTCTGCCCTCCCAGATGTGCCCTTCAGCAACAGATTTTGTGGGATGAGTGAAACCAACCCACCAGGGCTCCAAAGCAACTCCCAGCTGTACCCTGCTAAAGGAGAATGCCCAGTGGACAGCAAAGTAAAACCACCCGTGTCACTGGGTGGGAGAAAGATCACACACACAGCAATTCAAACAAACCCTAGTGAAGGGCAAGGTGACAGGAGTGGCAGGAGGCAGCACTTGACAACCTCACAGAAGAAGGAAAGAAGCTACTGCAACGATAAGAAATGGAATGAGGAGACCTCTCAGAAAGTGATAGCTGTTGAAGTCACATCTTTAACACACTCTAAACACAGCAACACATCAGACTGTTTACTCCCTCAAGCTAGACAGCAGAATGACACAGGCAGCAATCTCCAAAAGCACCCACCTTGGGTCCTCCTGAATTGGGCACTCAGAAGGTTTTGATCATGTAGGTGCCTTTGAATGGTTTACTGAGCAAATCCTGGTAGCAGTGGCCTTTTTGCACCTCAGACTGCCTAGAAACCATGAGCTCTGCTGCAGTAGGTGGGATTTTTGCCACTCTGAAATCTTTGAAACTTCAGTTTCAGAGGTTTCCAAGTACAGCAAGCCAGCCCTGGAAGCATCTGTGTGCCTCAGTCTGTGCATGCTGAAGTGCTGGACACATAACATGGATGCATGAACATGTCTGTTCTCTCTCCTGCCCCAGCCACCTCTTCATTACCCCACAGCTAGCTGGACTTCCCTCCCCAGTTTACTGGTCTGATTACTGGAGACAGCACAGCAGCATCTTAAATGGGATATATCCAGCTGGGAACAGGGAAGGCAAAGAGCTGGCAGCACCACTGCCTTCCTCCAGCCCTCAGTTGTCTTCTCCCTCACCAGCTGTCTGTCCTTTGCAGCGTGTCCTTTGCACAGCATCTGATAGGAAGAAGATTCCTGGCACCTTGTGGTCTCAACAGACTCTTTGATATAGCCCCTCATCCTTGCCAGACACCCCAGCACTCGGCTGGAGAAGGGAGGGCCAGGGCTGAATTGTGTGTGCAACTGTGTCAGGATTTGGCTGTGCATTGTACCCAGTCCCACTGATGGACCCAGGCCATTTCACACCAGACCTCCTGAGCAGGAGCAAGCTGTTCCCAGCTTGTTTAGCTGTAGATACAAAAGAACTTGTAAAACTCTTTATGAAAGAATTCTTTTTCCTAGTACCTTAGTCTGCCCTTGGTCAGGCAAAATTCCACCTGGATTTTATGGAGGGAACTTAGTCCTGAAGAGTCAGTAATAAAGTAGAATCAGGACTGCTCTGAAATCCAGCCCTTAAAGGATATTATAGACTCCAGACTCTCCTACATTATACAGACTTCTCACGTGCCTCTGTGAGAATATTATTATTACAGAAGAACATTATGTTTGTTGCTTCCCATTCTGTGCACACAAGTTAACTGCCTTCCTCTCCCTGCAGCAGACATTTGCCTTTCTGCTGTGTCCTGCTCTTCAGCAGAGAAGGTCCCTCTGGCTCATGAGGTAGGGCAGCATGCAGGCTCTGTGAACTTCTACAGCAGCTACTTAGGAGAACAAGAAGAATTCCAAAATCCAATTTTTGGGGGGGTTTTGGGTTTGAAGAAGAGTAACCTGTTTGTTTTCTTGCAGTAGAAATGACCTCGCTCTAGTTAATAAAAAGATAGTTTATTTTTGGTGCACTTCCATTTGTTGGCAGCTTGGATGTCTCTCCAGCTCCACTGCTTCCCTGTCCCTCCCTTTCGTGTGATCTGCAAGCAACTTTGGTTTGTTTCTCTCACTCACAGCAAAGCAGAGCTGCAATAACAGCAAATGGCCCTTGGAAATCACACTCACATTAGGCTTCTGTTCAAATAGCTTTTAGGGCTGCAATAATAGGAGGCATTCCTAATAACTGGTGACTCAGTGAGACCCTGCACAGAAGGCCTCCAAATGACAGTACACAATTTAGAATTTAATCTAGAAACAGTGGTGATGATGAGATTCCAGCTGGGGACCTTCTGGTCTGGAGGCCAGTGCTGCACCAAACAGTCTAAAGCAACTACTTTACCCAACCAGAAAGGAGAGGAATCTCTTCCCCTGAACTTCACAACAGCTTTTGGGGTGGTTTGACCCATGAAGCAGAGTCTTTCATTGCTGCCTTGACTCTGGAGACTCCCCACCCTGAGCCACAGCAGGTTAAGCTGCTGGGACACAGAGAGCATCCAGCCATGTGGCATTAACACCGGACTGAGCTCCCAAGGCTGCAGCCCTGCACACTGCAGCTCACAGGCCACCACGACTGTGCTTTGAGACTGAATTTTGGGCCAGAATTCCAGACTGGATGTTCACCCAGAGAGAACAAAGAGCTCAGCACTTGCTCAGCCCATCCCACAGCACTGGGTTGAACTCTAGGGCCCTGAGCAGGACCTGTCCCCAGCAGCCCAGCTCAGGCAGGAGAGGTTTCTTTGGTGAGAGGAGGAAGCCATGACCCCAGCAGCAAAATAATTCCATTTTTTTTTCTTAAAACAAAGCCTTCAAACCCTCAGTCTTTGCCTCTGTGATGTGCAAAGGGTGGGAAATTCAACACAGGCTTGTCTTTCCAAGGAGGTCTTTGGACAGCCACTGGAAAACAGTGAATGGCCAGAGACTAGTGCTTGGAAAGGGAGAGGATGGATCAGGGTCTCCTACTTCATGTTCCTCTGATGTTCCCAGGTAGCACCCAGTAAGGACAGCAAGAAATCACCCCCACACAGGAGGGAAAGGCCAACTGACTCCACTCAGACAGCTGGGCCACATTGAGTGCAAAAATCACTCTGGAAAATGAACCTCAGAAAGCCAGGACAGCATTTCCCAACTGGTGGGCAGTCAGAATAAAAGCCACTGCTTTGGAATTTATTTCTTTTTTTCCTTTGTCACTCTCAGTGGTCTTCCAACGGGGCGCAATATTTGCTAACAGAGTAATTTGAGTTATCCACAGATAGTTCAGAAATACAGAGTTCATTGCCCAGATATCTCTATTTAAAATAGATTTGCTTTTGTTCCTCAGTGGAAGGCACATGGCTGAGAAGTGGCAAGGTGCCAAAATGAAACTGCTCCTAATTTTCAGAGGAGGCCACTGGCTAATTACACAGACTGCAGGTGTGAAGAGAGAAGCTCAAAGTAATCAATAGTAGTAATTAATCTGCTAGACTGGAGCTAAAGAGCTAACAGCTGGACATCAGAAATGGACACATGCAACAAGATCAGCAATAATTACCTCTTTAAATATTGAATTTCCATAGCAACAATTAAGCATATAAATAAAGGCTTGAAATCAAGGCTCCGAGGCACGATGCTGAATTGCAAACACAACATTCTCCAAATCAACCCTTTGAATAAAACACCAACAATATGCTTGGGCTGGGTCAGCTGGGCTCTGGTGCTTGCAGCAGCTCAGCTTCTGCTGCCTCCAGACTTGCTTGGCTCTTCCTCCTTAGCTGCTTCCAAGCCCACAGGTTCTGCTGCAGCTTCTCTTCCTTCCACTAGCATCTACAGAGACCTGGTGCAAAACATGCCTGAAACTCACCCTCTCTTTCCTAAGGCTTTGGTTTTTCCATCCCCTGGAGATGGTTTCCCCTCCAAACACTGCTGAGGAACCATTTTGGATCAGGCTAGCAGTGCCAACCAGACAGGGCAGTGTCAGAGTGCCAGCTGGTAGGTGACCTCCCTGATGGGCTGTCAGATGGATCAGGTGCCAGTGACAGCTCTGCTGAGAGCAGTTTCTGTGAGCACCCTGTCTCTGTGGGAAACACTGCTGCTGCCTCCCCTGGGAGCACCCAGGGACCTCTCTTCTTGTCTCCCAGTGTGGGTTATTTGGGTTTTATACTTTATACCACAGCTCACGTGGCAACATCAGGTCCCCCAGCAGAAGGTCAGCAGCACCTGCAGGAGGGGATACCCAGTTTCCATCATAATGGCACAGCTTTATCACAACAACACTCTGCCATGGAGGCTGGAGATGCCAGGCACCTTCATCAAGCTCACACTAATTGTCTCAATAAATATGACTCTAAAACCTGCCTTTGCTTATCTCAGCAGAAATGTCAAGGCCATCTTCTCCCTGCACCAGAAAATCCAGACCAATGGAAGAGGCCAAATCTGCTCTTTGTTCTGTTTCCATATGTTTGTGGGATCAGAAATGGCTCCAGAGATCTAATTTGCAAGGATGAGGTGCCTTCTCCTTCCCATGGGTATTTGACAGACCACATATTAACTCACATCTCAGTCATAGGACAAAAAAAAAAAGAATAATAAACCCACTCAGCAGCTATGAGTAGGGCATACAAAAAGCACCACCAGAAGTATTATCCTCCCTGCATCTGCTTTAGCATCAGGAAAACTAAATCACACTACAGAAATCCAAAGCAAAAAGAAATCCTAAACTACATACTTCACTCTGATCCCTGCATTTCAAGAATCTAACCTAGGTCAAGATGAAAACTTGGGGAATTGTTGTTAGAGTTAAGTATTCTGCATTCTAACCATTTCTTTTTCCAACTATTTATCATCTCAGATTTTTCCTGCTTTCCAGGAGTTTGGTTTGGTGTTCTCTTTTCCTTGGAATAGCTAGAAGGGACCCATTTCTATTACCTAATCCTAGACAACCCAGTTGAGAAACAGAATACCCTTGAACTTCCCTTTGGCTGTAGTGAAGCTTTCCAGGGTCCATGCTAACTGCTATTAAGGCAGGACAGGGAGCCATATTTCTTGCCTCAGAAGGCAGTGGCATTTCCTAATTACCTTTGTTATTGATCCCCTAGCCAGGCCAGCAATATTCCTGAATCTTCATGGTCTGTAAAGATTTCTATCCCCCTGTATTTCCAACTCTTCTGCAGTATTGATCTGCAATGTACCTGTCACTGATATTTTACCAGCACTGTGCTTCTGCAGCTTTGGAGCTGCCCGTTTTCTGCCTCCCTAGCAAGTGTGCAGCAGGAGAACCATGAGCAGGCATTCCCAGCTTATCTAAACTGGGCTTATTTCAGTGGCTTGAGTTACACAACTGAGTGGAGAAGAGCAGAGCTAGCAAATGTAGCTGCCCAGCAACAACCAACTGGAACAAAACCAGTACATCTGGTCCTTCAGAGCAGCACACCTTCCACAAACTGCATACATCTGTGTCCCCTCTGACACCTGGAGCCTCCTGCAATGCCCACCACACGTGGTTCCCACCGTAAGTTCTGAGTCAACATCAGCATGTGATTAAAGGTGATGTTCAGCACCTTCCATGGAGCAGCAATTACTAAAATTAAGTGTGGAAAAATAGGTTTTTAATATTAGTACATATGGAAAACAAGCTAGGGATGGGAAAGGGCTCCTTTGGTTTCTTTCCTATAGAAGTGTCTTTTGGGGAAGAAACCACAATAAAGGGGCAGGTCAGTGTCAGTTCAGCAGCAGAAATGCCAAGGCTGCCTTTCTCAGGATATTTTGAGCTGGAAATACGCACGAGCCATGAATCTCATGACATTTCTGCCAATTCATGTCTGGATTGCATTAGCATTTCAGAAAGAACCCCAGCCCCTCCCAGGACAGGGAGTCCTTTCCATGAAGAGCTGGGAAATGCAGCCAAAGCTGGGAGTGGATGGAGGGGGATCAAACAGAGCTCAGGTTGGGCCTGAAGCAAATGGGATGGGTCTGGGGCTGTGAGCCCTCAGACTGTTTGCAGCACTCAACAGGGAGTCAAGAGCTTCAAAAACCAAAACCAAACAAACCAACCTACCTAAAAAACCAACCAAACCACCATAAACAAAAACACACAAAAAAACCCCACCAAACCCACCACCACAGCAACAACAAAAAACATAAAAAAACCACCAAAAGAAATAAAAATTAAAAAAAAATACACACACACAAAAAAAAAAAA